>JAJLUQ010000009.1:0-283624 GCA_030564385.1 Blastobotrys robertii
AGTGTACTTCATGGTTGAGGGAATGGATTAACAGGCGGTGGAGCGTTATAGGTACTGGTCTAGAGGAAAAGAATGAAAGCCTGTGATGTGTGCAAGTAGCGAAAAACTGGGATAAAAAACTGGTGCATATATTATGCATATGGGCACCAGCGGGCCCCTGAAAGGAGAAGCGCTGAATAGGCCTCAGATTGCGACTTGGCTGCCGAACATCCCTTGAAACGGCAGAGCCGTGTGATCGCAGTGGCTCTGCGAGCCACGTCTATGCTAAGCTTTCTGCCAAGAACTCGGACATGAACAATGGGCTTCGTAGGGTTTTAAATCTCAGTTCACTGGCGGCGACTGTCATGTACTGTACCTCAGCCTCAGAGTCATAACCTAGCGCAAATTTTCAGCCTGCATGTGCCTTGCCATGTTAACTGCCTTAAGGGGTAAAATTATTGTTTATTCATTTCGAGTCAACGCGCGCGGCTTTGCCTATCAATCTCTGTGCCCTGTTACCGGTGCTATAGTCCTAGCATCGTAACATGCAAAAACTGTTCAGAGATTACTACGGGTCATGTTTGAGCCAATTAAACTGTGGTGATTGGAGACTCGGTCAGGTTGAACTCACGCATAGCTCATTAATACGTACCGGCTCACACTAGTAATCACGGCTATCTCTGTTTTGCGCACAAATTCTGAAATTTCAGTTGATCCCACATGAGCATAAATCAGGTCAGTTCTGGCTTAGGAAACCAATGCGAGGCTTCAAAATGACTTGAGCTTCGTCGTTGCCTCTGAAACTCTCGATTGAACTTGGAGCCGTATTCTCGACTTGACTCATCTGGGCATCGATTGTGGTTTTCTTCAATCTCAACAGAAGCGGCAGCTGTTTCTTAGCTCGTGCGCTGCTTAGGATCCCCACCATTCGTCAGTGTTGGACCTGCAGAGCAGAGTAGGTGCTGTCGGTCAGTCGGGAATAGAGGGATTCGGTACTACTTGGAGAAATCGACCCCGCCAGAGGACGATAGAGCCGCACTGGGCGTTGACCTCATCGAGCTATAGAGAGTAGGCGTTTCGGGCGTGAAAGCACTCGGCCTTGAGGTTTCCTGGGACGTTTGGGTAGGCGGCCTGGCCGGGGCTCATCAAATATCGAATCATAATTGGATTAATGCCCTAGAATTATCACGACTAACCCGACTTACCGACATCCCAACCCCAGCCGCGATGATGTCCGAGTGCCGCCTCAGCCGCACAGGTCAGTGGCAAACCCTAAAGGGTTCAGCCTCGGACATCGACAATAGATAAGCTTCGTTCATAAGAAGTTTAAGCACGACGCCTGTGGGTTCAAGGAGAAAGAGCCAAACGCTACTCGACGAATCACGTGATTGGTATTACACGATAACACTTTGATAACGAATCCCAACATTCAACTCGGCGCTTAATCTGCTTAATCCGCTTAGTCCGCTACTACGTGTCAATCCCCACTACTTAGCTGGTGACCACCTAATAACCACGAGCTTGGAGTTTAGACATCCACTGGAAAACCGCCACAACGCAATTGACTACTACTGAGCGATAAACGACAACATGACCCAGGAATCCTTGTTGAAAGACGGTAAGCCGAGAAACTCAGAGTCCAGCACTGATGTGCTGAGCACCGGGTCCACGCAAAAGGTCACCAAGAAGCACCTGTTCATGCTGATTCATGGGTAAGTACACATGAGACGATTTGAGCTAACTAGCTTCCTTGGAAACCCTGTGCACCTTCAGTCTATGAAGGAAACGCTGATTAAAAAGTTTCCTCCAGACGAAAGTGACGTTGAGGTGTTTGTTCCAAAGTCCAATGCCGGACTGAAGACCTTTGACGGTGTCAAGTACTGCGCTGAGAGAATCATCGATGAGTTGATGAAATTCCTGACGGAGAAGCGAAAAGATGAGATCAGCTTTGACAGAATCAGCATCGTTGGTTACTCCCTCGGTGGTCTGTACGCCAGGTACGTCATTGGTATCCTGGAGGACCTGAATTATTTTGACAAGGTCAAGCCAGTCATTTTCTCTACATTTGCCACTCCACATCTCGGGTCCACTTTCCACGACAAGGGCACTAAATCCAGTGTCATGAACTTTCTGGGATCCAACGCGCTGGGTGTGTCCGGCAATGACATGTTTGGATACAACTCGTCTGTGCTGCGTGATCTAGCTGACCCTGAACTGTCATACTATAAGGGTCTGAAGCAATTTCAACAGCTGTACAACTTCACAAACTCCATCCATGATCGAACCGTGCCTTTCTTCACGTCATTCATGACCAACAAGGATCCATTTAAGAAACGTGACTACGTCGACTATGTGTACTTTGACTCGGAAAAAGAGGGCACCAATAAGTCATGGCACGAGAAGCTCTTTGTCGACATGGAAAACTCGCGATATCGAACCAGCTCCAACAATATCGACGTGTTCCCTACCGGGCCGGAACTACGGATGGAGCTGTTTTTTATGTGCATCGTTCCATTCGTCTTTCCCTTTGTTCTCCTCGTTTCGTCGGTCACAAGTGTCGTCTCACACTACCGAGTGCGAGAGGCTGCAAAGGTTGACAAGATCTCACACAGCGAAAGGATCGCGGATGTCACCTCGACTATGCTTGACGACATTATTGGAACCGCTCGGCCGACCAGTAGGCTGAAGTCTGTTCCGTCTCACAACGCCACTGGCGTTGACTCCACAACTGCGGAAACTGAAGCCACACTAGCAAAGAACCTGCATCCTTCCAAGGTCAAGCCGGTCAAGGGTGCGGCAACTAAGGGACTACTCGACTCCACTACTGAAGAGCTTGTTTTGAACGAGTCGACCAAGGAGATGCTTACCAATCTCAACAAGCTTCCATGGAAGAAGTTTGTTATCCAGCTCAAAAGAATGCACTCTCACGCCGAGATTGTCAATAGACGGAACAAGCCGGGTCAGGGACAGCAGTTATTAGAGTTCTGGGCTGACTTGGTCGCGGAGCAGTTGTGAGGAAACCACAAAATATTGTGTAGCATCTTAGTAGATACCAAATACACCTAACGAAGTCACTCATCCAACAGTCATGCTTATTTACTCACTGTCTTACTTTCCTAGTCAACGTATTTACTCCCGCAAAGTGACGTAGTTTGCTGGGAACAGGTTTCGCTCGCCGTTGTAAACACCGCTCCACCAGGCCTCGTCGACGAACTCAATGTCTGTGATGATCGCGCCTTCTGGGAAAGACAGCTCGCCCTCCTCGGCAGCCTCGTAGTCGTACTCAGCAACGGCAGATGGGCCAGCGGCTGGGGCGGCAGGAGCAGCTGGTACCGGAGTGTGGACTGGCTCGTGGACTGGAGCCGGTGCTGGAACTGGCTCTGGAGCAGCGTGAACAGCAGCTGGGGCTTGCGCTGGGGTGTCCTCCTTCAGCTCAACGAATGCAGCTGGGAATAGGCCAATCTCGCCCTTAGAGTTCTTGCCGGCCCACCAGTCCTGGTCAAGGAACTCAATCTCGGTAACAATCTCGCCCTCAGCCAGTGCGATCTCGTTGTCTTCATCACGCTCGTAATCGTACAGGGCCACAGCGGATGGCTTCTCGTCACCGGCAGCAGCAACTGGCGCAGCAGCAACTGGCGCAGGCTCTGGAGCTCGCGCAGGCTCTGGGGCTCGCACTGGAAGTGGTTCTGGAGCTCGCTGCGGTTCAGGTTCTGGGATGTGGACTGGAGCTGGCTGGGCGGATCGGGCAACTGGGTTCGCGATAGCGATGGGCTCAGAGTTGACAACCTCCCAGTCGTCATCGGACTTGGGCGAGGTGGTCTTTGCGAACTTGGAGGTAAAGTCGGAGAAGTTTCCGGCAGCAGCTGGAGCAGCTGATGGCGCCGGTCGAGCTGGTTCCTGGACAGAAACATTAGAGAACTGGTTTCGCAACGAGGTCAAGTCTGGCTTCTCGTACTGTTCTGGCTCTGGAGAAGGCTCTCGCGATGGAGCCACTGGAGCGGCGACGGGAGCCGGGGCAGCAACCGGAGTTGGAGTTTTCCCGTGCTTTTCAGCCCACAGCTGGGCTGGAGTCTTTCCGCCGTCAGTGCCGAAACTCTTAAAGCCAGCGTTGGCCTTAGACTCGTAGCCGCCAGCGGACACTGGGACGGCTGGAGCAGTGCCTCGAGTAGGAGCGTTGGCACCATATCGGTCGGCAACGTTGCCAGAAACCTTTGGCTTGGGCAGCTCGGTCAGTCGGCCGCTGGAGCCATAGGTGTTTTTGTAGTCAGTAGAGTTAGAAGTAGTGTTTTCGACTGCTCCCCAGTTCTTGAGTCTGTCTCGAACGTTCAAAGTGTTTTCGTTGTCAACTCCATGGTTGGAGACTGGCTCTGGAGCTCGAATTGGCTCAGAAAAAACCGCATCCTTGATACCGGCTGCCTTGGCCTGTGCTCGGATAGCTGCAATGTCCACCTTGCCAATTGGCTGGTAGGAGGATTGTAGTGGGCTTGGTCTGTCGTCAGAAAATTTGGAGCTCCTAGACTCAGCACGCAAGGCCGCAATGTCTACTTTTCCAGTTGGCTGATAGGACGAAGCCAGTGCATCTGGCCTGTCTGGCCGCGAGCCGGCTCGCAGAGAGTGAATGTCTACTTTGGTTGGCTTGTACGCGGATGGAACCTTGGTGACGCTGGACTCCACGACTGGTGGAGCATCGCCCCAGTCCTCCTCGGCAGCCCCGGTCTCGGACTGTTTGTATTTAGGCTTGAGAGGCACGCTTCGAGTGGCGCCAGAGTACTTGGAACCAGAGGCGTTGTGGATCTTGTCTGCGATGATTGCAGAGCTCAGGTCGTTAGAAGATCTCGCAGTGATCTGCACGTGGTAGCCAGTGAAGAATCGAGAGATGGTTGAATAGTGGGCGTTGAAATAGCCCTTAGTTCGCTCAGGGACACCTTCACCGACCCAGCCGACGAGGACGAACTTGGGCAGGTTGTTGTAATCGATTCGGGCGAATCCATACTGAACCTTTCCGTCGTCAAATTCCTCGACAAAGTCGTCTAGGTTGTTTGCTATATTAGAGATGTTCAAATGGCGAAGGGATATGATGGGATTCTTCAATTGAGTGTATTGAAGGCATTTGGCGGCTGTGGAGGCAGTCAAGCGCCCAAATTCAGTAATCAGCATTGTCGCACAGCAGTGATTTCATGAGTTCGGAACACCTGCCAAACCAGTGCTCAGTCAGCAGGTTTGGAAGCTCAAACACCACCTCCACGATGACGAGGCAGCGATTTCACTGCTTCCGCTGTCCCCGCGCTAGTGAGAAACTCGACCAAATCTCTACCAATTTCCACCGGACAAGCGCCATTTTGCTTCTCTTGCTCCTCCAATTGATAACAGGAATGCAAGAGAACAAGCCACATCCCACAAAACTCTCGCTTCATCTTTCGCGACCTTTGAGATACTCACCCCCCTGGGCGGCCAGCCTCAGAATATTGCTCTGGCCAGCATAGTTGAACACCGCCCATGAAACAGACGGGTCAGACGAAACTATGCTATCATATGCCAGCTTCAACTCCTTGCCGTGCGTAGCGAGATCTATCGTGTATGATGACATTGCGTTGGTGGCTAGTCAGTGGAGAGGTTGGAGCGCGCGATAATCCCAGATAAAGCGCTACGTACGTCATACACAGCCCACATAGCCTACACACAGCGATGCGAATCGTTATTAATAGAACTGCCAGTGGGCGTGAGCTGGTTGTAATTTTGTTGAAAGGCGGTTGGTTGGTGTGGATTCTGAAGTGGTTATCGGAAACCCGATGCCTTTGTCGGGTCTAGTGTCTCAAGTCTGCTCGTGTGTCTTATAACGTTACGATTCATCTTTCATCTGGGTAGAATGGTGAGACGTTTTGGATTGTGCGAGTGAATGTGTGAGTGGATGTGTGACTAGATGGTGTGCTTGTACCTGCGATTATGCTCGGGCAGTTTGTGGTGGCTAAAAATTCTTGTCCCACAGTATACGCTCGCGTGATATTCTGCTGACATCAACTAAGTTTATTGACTACTGATGCTGACTCACTGTGATGAGTGGGTATTTCAGCGCCATTCGTACCCCCAACCCCCCTTTCTGGGCACTCCGTCCATACGGTACAGTCCATTCTCCTTTGAATTTGAGCGTCATTCGTTACCATGCAGTCCTGATCTTCCACCGTTTCAAGGATCTACTGGCTTGTCGATTGGATCGTCGTTCACATTCTTGGAAACACGTAAGATACCGCTGTTTCGGTTCGATTCGCTCGATAGAGATGGTGATCTGTTCTACGGAGTTTCGTCCACACGAGTTACCCCTCTTTCAAGGTATTTTCCGAGTATGCCTGTTTGAGATGTTAAGGTCCAGGCGCGATTTTCGGTGCTATATCATGATTTCTGAGACCCGCTGGATGTGAAAGGATAGACAACGGTGAGGACGAGGTGGATGACATTTCAGAGGCTGCTGGTGATGCATTTCCTACGTTGGACCATCGATTGCTAGAAATATTTCCAGCAATCCTCGGCGCATGGCTTCATTGCCTGGCTTTGACGAAGCTATTCACATTGAACCGTACACCCTCGTTGTCGCTTTATATTCTTCTCGGCTAAGGTAATTGGGGTGCGGTCGGCGATGCACTGTTCGTCTCGTTTGCCACTTCAATGCAACAATTAATTAATCGGCCATCTGCCGTTTGCGCTTTCTCTCCGGCGAAGTGCCAGCCATAATTTTCGAAAAGTGAAATTGCATGGAGTTGTACACCAGCCATGCAATACGTGCCAGTCTAGGCCTGTTGCGCTTTGTACATATATACAAAACAAAGAAACGATTAGTACCAGTACACACGGGAGCCCTTCTGCTTTTTCTTGTTCAATATCTTACCCACCCGCCAGAGGTCCTTGTTGAAAAGTCGAGGGCAAGCAGTGTATGACGGAATAAGCAAATTCAGGATGTCCGGTGAATGTCTTGAAAACTGGCTCTCTACGAGCCGAACCTTGCTTGCGATTTTTTTTATCTAGTCAACGTTACAGCCGGACGATGACATGTGTCAGTTGAGCCCTAACCCCATTCTTGAATGGAGCTCGCGGGTTCATTGAACGGGTCTTATTTATCCCGTTGTAGCGTCCGCTCACCTCAACGAAAGCACAAGAATTTACAGGCAATCCATCATACCTCGGCAGACATGGTCAAAATCTACTGCATGCGATACTCATCGCGCAATATCTTCTCGATCTTGTGCATAGCCAGTCCATCACTCTGTAGCGAGCCTCACCAATACACGAACTGATTCTGATGCGCGTCTGGTGCAATGTGTGCTTGTTCGGTGCGCCGCGCTGACGTTGGCTCTACGATAAAGACTTGAAAAGCTAAAGCATGGCACGGATATACATAGCTGTCACGTCACAATTGACAAGCGGAACTGGTAGATCAGAGCTCGATTCTGACAGCTATCATGCCCGGCGCCCATTTCGTTTCCGGCGCAGGCACAGGCACGCGCATGCATTCGACCAATACGTACAAAGGTAAACAAAATGGTAAACAGACGTCCCATGCAAAAGTATATCCATGGAAATGCCCAGTAGTCAGATCACATGAATCACTACAGCAAGACACACTTCTAGTAGTCCGCTTCATGTGACGCCAGCCAAGACTGATAGACGTACATACCCCGCAGAGAAAGTCTTACCGGCAAGGCCGGGCTTTCCGGCACAACCGGTGGTCAATCATTCCTTTCATACTCTTCAATATTAACTCTGTCATCGCTCTTGGGCCATACACAGCTTAGTTGGTGGATGCCCTATCGCCCACCCTTGTCATAGATGACGTAGCCGCCTGATGCGTGATGCGGCACCACGCATCACCCGCCAGCCATGTACACTGGCTGCACAGGATGAGGTGGCTGGTCAAACGCCGGCCTTCATCCACTCCGCGACCGATTTGGGTACAGGTCGCGCCCAATTCGTATAGGAAGCCGTTTTGAGGTGAAACGCGAACACGACGCGGGGCCGCACACGCGTGTCATGTTTGTTTACACGCGCGTCTCATCCCATCAGCACTATTTTTAGACCCAACGTCGTTCGAGGACGGTATTTAAGGTTGGTGGTCTGTGATCTATTATTAGCCAGCGGGTATGTGTTGTCGCTGTCGGTGCCTGGCTATGCGTGCCTTTATCTTGATGTAGACGTAGTGCGTCTGCTCAGCCACGGTGGAAACCCCCTGGCATCTCCCTGACAACGCCACAGCGATGCCACAATAGTGATCTTCGTTACAGGTTGAACCAATTATGTCAGAAGGCAGGTATGAGGCTGAGGCGGGGAGCCGCGTGTGAAATTAGATTGTATTATTTAGCATATTCGCGCAATCCAATAGCATATATTACCTCGTTAGCCTATTAGCTTATACTGCTAGCGTAAGACCAGCCTGGGTACCCTGCTATCGCCTGGTACTGGTGCGTTATATTGTATTGGGCGTTGGACTCAGACATTATACTGATATACTCATTGCATAGCGTATCACGTAAATGCTATACGCTCACTGAAACCTGATAAGCTACTGTACACCAGCTTCACTCAGGGCCGTCTATGTGGGCCGGCTTATAATACAATGTATGAGCTCAAAGCGTACTAGCAAAGAACGACAACGCGCAGACACGCTCGTGTGACTCGCGTTGCACAGCGGAAAGTATTTCTGTTTACTCTTGTCGATATCTGTATTTCCGCAGTGCCTTTCTGGAACAATACCAGGCACGCCTTACCTTCCATCTGCGGGCGGCCCAAAGCAGCGCTTTCTATGTGATACATGGCCGCAGTGCGAGGTAGCGATAGCTGAGCAGCAGTGTACCAGGTAGAACCTCCAACCACCGGTGTCACTTTTACGTAACATACACTCTATAGCCAGCATTCACACCATAAGCCGTGTTCCTTCGCACGTTCTCATAGGCTACCGCTTTCAGCAGCCCGTCCCAATTGGGCCAAATTCCATCCCAATTGGGAAAGTGGCGGGTTTGCCTGCAAAAAAGCAACGTGCGCGCGCCCTCCTGCCGCGAAAAGAAAAAAGTCACATTTAAACCTTCCTTCACCCCTTTGGTTGCCCAAGCCTTACACTCTTTCACAGCCGGCCTCACCATTCACACACATTTTCCGCTTGCTTTCCATCACCGCAACACCCTCTTCATCACACACACGCTATATTTATTAATGACTGCCTAACGACTTAAAGGGGTTTAGTGGAGTTTGTTGCTTCACAGATACAGAGAGAGCTGATTAGTGAAGAGCTCAGAGAGACACGAGACAACACTGAAGAAGGTATAAATCTAGCTGAAGCTTTCGCATCGCTCAAGATTATGTCTGAGTTTAGTTTCCCCCTTCGCGTGAACGCCTCGACAAACACAACACCCACCTCTGGCAGCTTTCGCTACCAACACTCACGCCAATACACTGGAATAGAACTGCCCTCGTCATGGGCCAACGTTCAGCCGCCGGCAAAACCCTTTCTTCATGATAACCTCTCGGCCCCTTCGCTAGGCCTGCCAAATACCCAAGCAAACAAGTCCCCTCACAAGCGCCATGCCCACAGACGGTCAGGCGCTGTCTCTATGCATGATATCAAGCTAGACCCACCAAAGCCTTCGCCAACAGGCTCTGAGAGATTGCAGTCCCCCGCTCTCACATTCACCTCTAGCACCTCAACCCTACAGTCCGCAAACTCCTCATCAACTTCTCTGCCAATAGAAGCGTCTTCTCCAAGCTCCTTTGTTTTCAACAAACTGGAACCTAAGGTTTCGTTTGCCGCGGCGCCAACTACTATTCCTGTGAAGGAACAAGGTAAACAGAGCGCAACCCTAACCCAGGCCGCCCCATTGACTCTAGAGGTTCCTCAGACACTTTCCAAGAAGAAGGGGCACAAGAAGGTTAAATCATGGGCAGGATCTTTGATCAAGTTCAAGACGAAGAAGGATGAGAGGGAGACAAAATCACAAGATTCTTCTCCAAGGGAGATTCCTGTATTGCAACACCCGACTCCAATCAGGACCACATACGTGACGACGACTACGCCTCTCGACTATGATTATCCTGAGCCGACTATTGACCTGGACAGCGCATTGTCCGGTGTGAGCAGCGACGACGACGACTCTGAGAGCTCGAGCGAGTCCTTTCACAACTCTCAGTTCCGGGTTAAGCACAGACGAAGCGAGAGTGCGCCCACGATAGCTGCCGCAGAGCGGCAGCATATCCGAAACATGAAGCGTACCATGAAGCCGTTGTTGGAGGAGGACCAGGCCGAGGAGGAGATGCCGAAACCATTTTCGCAGCCCTCAGCGACCTCTTCCACGGCCTCGTTGAGCTCTACGCTTTCGTCGGCCAATACTGGCCGAGGACGGTACAACCGAAACTACAACGACAGTCTGCTTGCGCTAGGCCTACTACGTTCGCAGCCATCACCACTTTCGCATGAATCCAAGCCAGGCGACATGGGTCCCCCTCCACTCCCCCTGGGTCCAGTCCTTGTCGCCCCAAGCTCGCCTACGTCATCTCTTGGCTCACCGGTGTCGCCAACGATGCCAACCAGCTCTAGGGTGGACGTGAGCGAGCTCAACATTCCAATCAGACAGGAGGATAAGGAACAGCAGCGATGGTCGCTAGCCATTTCCTCCAACGGCACTATCACGCCGCCTGTCGCATGCGACCCTCTGCCGAGCAGAGGGTCGTCGCCACGAACCATCAGAAACGAATTTAACGACTCGCGGACCAATGTGTCCGCTTGTGAGACGCGGTTTCAGAACATGGTTGGCGAGCCCGGCCCGCAGGTGCGAACTTCGCTGGATAACCATCCATACGGAAGCTTCCGGGCACAACTTGCAGCCAACAGCAAACTACTAACCCCAGAGGAGAACCGCCCTCGACACCATTCTCTTTTTCTTCCGTTCCGGCAACAACCCACCGAGCATAGATCATCCATCATCTCCATCTCCAAGGTGTCTATCAGCTCCCGCAAGTCCAATGTGGCGAGAAAGATGTGGGGCTGGCTGAAGCCACGAGCGAGCCGCGACTAACCGACACGAACCGCTGCCATGAACCACAAGTTGGTCATTAGCGGCGTGCTGTTGGCTCGGCGTCGTGGCGTTATCGACATTATTTATATTGTTATATATTGCACTGCTTTGCTTACAATACTCGTCGTAGCGCTGACCCGTACAACCCTAGTGCGTCGCCCAGAAAACGAGCTGCGCACCTGCAGGAGCCCCAACCGACAGCCGAGATTGGACCCGACCCCAAGCCGACCAACCCGACGCCTGATCCTACAAATAAAGTTCCCTCCTTCGCACACATACACTATGGGCGGACTTCACTTGGTCGTGCTGGTACACGGGCTGATGGGCACTGTGGCCCATATGGAGTACATTGCAGAGCAGATGGTACAGCGAGGCGCCGTGCTGGTCGACGGCGACAGTGAGATAGGCGACGCGAGCGTGGTGGTGTACAGAACGCGAGCCAACGAGAAGTTCTTTACCTACGATGGCGTTGATATCTGCGGCACCCGGCTGGCGACAGAGATTCTGAACAAGATCAACAGCCTGTCCCAGCACGGGCAAGTTACCCAGCTGTCCGTGGCGAGTTTCTCGCTGGGCGGATTGATCTCGCGGTATGCAATTGGCTTGCTATACAAGAAGGGCGTCTTTGACGAAATCGAGCTCAAAACCTACACCTCCTTTGCGTCTCCGCACGTTGGTGTGGCCACGCTGGGGTTCGGCTGGAGAACCAGTCTCTGGAACAGCATTGGCTCCTGTTTGCTGTCAACCACGTCCAAGCAACTCTTTTTGAAGGATCGCTACTTGACGACCGGGAAACCCCTGCTGGAGTACATGGCAGACTCGCAGAGCCCGTTCTATCTGGCCCTGAGCAGCACGCGGGTGTCTGTGTACGCCAACGTGCAGAAAGACCACCTGTGCCCGTACTATTCGGCAGGCATTTCCACAACGGATCCGTGGAGAATCGAGAGGGACCCCGCCGGGCCGTACCTCGAGGACTATCCGGTTGTGATTGACACCAATGCGAACCCGGAATTTGTCGAACGGGAGCCAACTACACTCCCGTTTGTTCGAAGGGTCGTCGGCTACTTCGCCCTGGCAATTACACTCACTATTTATTACTCACGATACCTCTTTAGAGCGAGCCACCAGGCGGTGGCGTCTCCAGCACGGCAGCGACAGTTCAGAAAGCACTACGAGCGAGATCACGGCAAGGAGGTGAGCATGGTGGATCATGACTATAAGGCAGAAGTGGTGCCAGTGGACCCTAAGGATTACCAGCTTCCACTGAGCCCTACGCAAGTCTCCATCATCAATGGACTCAATGGTCTTCCAAACATTACCAAATACCCCGTCTACATCTCAAAGACCCGCCTCACGCATCCGGCGATCATTGTTCGAGATCCCCTCGAGGAATTCGCAGAGGGAAAGGTGGTCATCAGGCATTACCTAGACACAGTAATGGAAATGTGACCGGGGCACAACACTTGCATACAATTAGGACAGCTACACTTAACTACATTCGGATTAGGCTCATAATTAACTTCACTGTACGCGCCGCGGGTTTTCCCGTTTTGCTTCATCACATTAACATGTCCGTTATCGCGCTGTCAGCCGTGCGAGCCGCACAGGACCCAACCTATGACTGAATCTCGATTATTGATTACCACTAACCATGAGTGTCCGAACCGCCACGGTTATTAGAGACACAAACGAGACCAGGATACAGATCGCACTGTCTCTGGACGGCGGTCACGTGGGCCTAGAACAGTCGATTCTCGGCAAGACGGACTCTCACGCCTCGCAGGCCACCGGCGGCCAGGTTATCAATGTTCAGTCCGGCATTGGATTCCTCGATCACATGTTGCACGCTCTTGCCAAACATTCTGGCTGGAGTTTGATTTTGGAATGTGTGGGCGATTTGCATATCGATGATCATCATTCTGCCGAGGACTGTGGAATTGCGCTCGGCATGGCTTTCAAAGAGGCCCTAGGCGCTGTCAAAGGTGTGAAGCGATTCGGCACTGGATTTGCCCCGCTGGACGAGGCTCTGTCGCGGGCCGTTGTTGATCTGTCCAACAGACCTTTTGCATTCGTGGAGCTGGGCCTGAAGAGGGAGAAGATTGGTGACCTGAGCTGCGAGATGATCCCCCACGTTATCGAGAGTTTTGTCGGGGCCGCTGGCATTACCTGTCATGTGGATTGTTTGAGGGGATTCAATGATCATCACAGAGCCGAGAGTGCGTTCAAGGCGCTGGCGATTGCGATCAGAGAGGCTATAAGTTATACTGGCAGGGACGATGTTCCTAGTACAAAGGGTGTCCTCCGATAACCTCTGCTTAAAACTAAAAACTTTACTCATAGACTATAGAAATGCATTCAGAGCCGGGAAGTAATATGTATTGTACAGTCATGATCATACTATGTACATTGGCTATTACGTCATGACACCAGGTCGTTATCGAGCTATGAAAACAGCCTCCCCCGTATTAGTGAATACAATGCATTTGTTTGGTTTTGCGTGTCTGCGCTTTTTGGTGCCGGCGCCTTGACTTCTCCCCTCCGCCGAACCATCGCGGAGGTTCTGTTTCTCCAGGGGACTACCGTCATACTGACATTCGCCGAGCCCCGTTTTATTCGCATCTGCTGGACAGAGTAGTCTGAGATGCCGGTCTGGTCGTAGTAGCCCGTAGGCTGAGATGCAATTATTCCGGAGACTGCGACGAGCGAGTTCTTCTGGGGCCGTCCCGGCACCTTCATGCTGTTCGCCAGGCCCGCTCGAGTGTTGAACAGTGCTCCAGGGAGAACATAATTCAGGCCTGCGGTTGCTTTGGGTGAGTGGTCGGATCTCAGAGGTGTGTCTTGATGCTGCGACTCCAAGTACTGGGTGATGTGTTTGTCTATGTCTAATTCTTCCGAGTCTATGCCATTTTTTTCGAGCCACGCGTTGAAGTCCTTCCGATTGATCCTTTTTGCCTTTAAGGAACGCTTGTACAGGTGCAGATTTGAGATGTGAAAAGTGTCGCTGTCAAAGAGAGGGTTCTTTGAATTGTAGATTGGCGTTACCGGGATATGCAGGCTCGCTATGCGTTGTTGAATCTTGTGTCGCGAGGCTCCAGATTTGTAGTCCGTGAACCCATATAGGGTATCTAGATTGTCCACAACAATGTATTTGGAGGACCTGGGCAGCGTGCTCTTGAGACCGTGGTTGTTGCGAAAATTTGCAGCCGACGTCGTGGTGACGACCTGGTGCGTGCAGGCGCCCTCGGGGATCTTGACCACGGAATTGAGCCTGGCGTTTCTTAGTAGTTTCATCTCATCCTTTTCCCGTGTGTGTTGGTGCGCTATTGTTCGTTTAGTGGTGCGAAATTTCTAGATCAACGTCTTGGGAGAGACCTCGCTGTGAACTAGTCTGGTACGCGCCATGCCTCCAACGGTGCCTGTGACGGCAATATACAGCCGCCAGGAGCCTATAGGCCGGGGCAACTTCGGTGTCGTGTATAGAGGTCAGCATATTGAGACCAAGAAAGTGGTTGCCATCAAAGTTTTGAACCTGGATACCGCAGAAGACGAGATATTGGATATACAACAGGAGATCTCCACGCTATCGAATCTATCACTCTCTGATGCCGTCAACATCACAAAGTACTACGGGTCCTACCTACTGGGTACCAAGCTATGGATTATTATGGATCTGTGTGCCGGTGGCTCTGTGCGGACTCTGCTCAAGCCTGGGCGCTTTGAAGAGAGACACATCTCTGTTATCCTGAGAGAGCTGTTGATGGCGCTTACCTACGTTCACAAGGAGGGAATTATTCACAGAGACATCAAAGCGGCAAACGTGCTGATTACTAACGACGGACGTGTCAGGCTGTGCGACTTTGGTGTCGCGGCACAGATGACGGTCAACCAGCTCAAGCGAACTACCATTGTGGGAACGCCCTATTGGATGGCGCCTGAGGTCATCACAGAGGGTGCTGCTTACAACACAAAGGCTGACATTTGGTCGCTGGGTATCACGGCATACGAAATCGCCACGGGAAACCCCCCGTACTCTGATCAGGAGGCGTTCAGGGCTATCATGCTCATCCCTAAGCAGAAGCCAGCGCGACTGGAGGGGTCTCAGTACTCACCGGCTCTAAAGGAGTTTGTAGCCCACTGTCTGGACGAGAACCCTGACGAGCGACTGAGCGCGGATGACCTGTGTAAGATGAAGCTCGTCAAGACCTCGCGAAACATACCCACGAGCGTGTTGAAAGAGCTCGTCACGCGGTATCTGACGTGGCGGTCACAGCACAACGTCCGTGACTCTGTCATGATGCTTCAGAACAACGACGAGGACGACGAGCTGAAACGAAGAGGCTCACTGGCGACCAACTACGAGGACGATGACGGCGACAACTGGGATTTCGATATGGACGACGTCACCACGTTTGACTATGCTGAAGACGAAAAGTTAAACGGACTAGGTCTATACACCGAGCCCAGCAGTCAAGAGCCCACTCTCAGAATAGATCCCCCGGCACCTCCTCCGCAATCACTAATGAACCTGTTTGAAGACGAGTTCAAAGATAAGGTTGAAAAATTTAGCCCACCAGTCATTCCACTAACCACACCCTCCACTCCTACCATTGAAATAGAAATACCCTCCTTCGACATGCTCGAGGTGCCGCCAGCGGTGCCTCCTCAGAGCGGGTTACGGTCGAAGTCCAACTCCACCACCTCTCCGCCGGCACAGTTCCCAAAACAGCCATTCACTAACAACATATCCGTCATGATGCCACCGCAGATGCCAGCGGCCGCCTCTGGCTCACGCGGGAGGACACCCTCGCCAAAACGAATGACCCCTAGGCATCCAAGCATAGACCAGCCTATGAGCACGTCGACGTCCCCGGCCACCACCATGAAACTGGGCAACTCATCGCCGGCCACAACCATGAAAATGAACCAATCCCCGCCGAAACAGGCGCCGCTGACAATGAAAGCCATCACCACGCGAACAAGGGGTCTAACAATTGGAGACGACTATATTTCTCCGCCGGGCTCTGCACCGCCCGCTTTCTCAGAACGGGATAAACCGCCGCCAGTGCCTAGCATTTCAGCGCTGCCCTCGGCCATGCCGCCGCCGCCGTCGACCACACTCCGAAAGGCCGCCCCGACGCTGTCGCGAGGTGCCAGCAGCAAACTTCACATCGCCATGCCCCCTCCCTCGTTTCACGGGCACCAGGCCCCGGTTTCTGCTCACCCGCTAGCAACGGCGACGCTCAGCACCTCAAACATGGCAAGCCCGGCGACTTCAACGACTACGACAGTCAATGATGACGACACCCGTTTCCCCAAGATGCCGCCACTGGATTTGAATGTTCTGCTGGACTCCACCCCGAGGAAGGATGTCATTGCCCATTTGGATACACTTCTGGAGGCATTCACCGTGGGGCTGTCGTCACTGGAGGAGGGTTTGTATAATCTTGTGTGATCTCTCCTCGGACTTGTACATTGGTTAGGCATATAAGTATTTGGTTAGGAAGGCATGTTACGACTAGATTTCAACTGAGCATAAAGGTACTCATACCAGAACTGCTCATTATTGACATCTTCAGAATCTATCTGCTGGCGAGGCAAATCCGACGCAACCGGTAGCGGTTTAGCAATTAGCATGTTCCTATATGATTGGGTTACTTATTTCTTGGTAACCTGAATGTTGTCGAGGGCGTTTCGCTCGGATGCCTCAGCCTCGGCCTGCAGGATGTATGGAATCAGGTATGGCTTGTCCTGTTCTCGAGTAATCTGCTCGTTCTTTGGCAGGAGCTTGTGAGAGAGGGAGAGCTGGAAAGCAGTGGCGATTCGGTAGACTCGCTCGTATCCCTGCTCAGCTGGCAGTCGCCTCAAGGCCTTCTGGACAACTTCGTTCTCTTCGAGGAGAAGGTCGTCGAACTTAAGACCCATCTTTCGGTAGCCGGAAAGGTTGGTGAAGGCAGCGGCGGCCGGGACGAAGATTGACTTCAGGAATGGCTTCGCCAGCACATACTTGGTGATTTTGTCCAACTGCGTGAACGAAGACATTGTTGTATTGCACGCGGAGTGTGTCGAGTGAAAAAGTGCTGGGAATTTGTGGGTGTCTGATTGGTCCCCCGGGCGCGTTGATCACCCACCGTAATCTGAGAAGTCCTCAGTGGGAGATGGTCACCCACCGTTTATGTGGTAACAGTCAATTTCCATCAACCTGATTTTAGGACCGAGAGATGAGAAGCAGTGGAATTAGTCTATTTAGGTCAACCCTGTGCTCATTCAAGTACAGGGAAGCGCCCTCGAGCAGCTCGTTTGACAAGAACTTTCCCATCAGACAGCGAAAGAAGGCTTGGGACGGCCAGGATAAGGATGAATTTTTCAGATCGCGATATTCGCACATTCACGCCGATAGGAAGCAAAGAGACGGCGAGAGAAGGACTCGTGATTATGAGAGGAGAGATCGCGAGAGAGACAATGAGAGAATTCCCAGACGACCACCGCTAAGGCGACCAGTATTGAAGGTCAACCCTTTGGTTGAATATTTGTATGGAACGGGCCCAGTAACCGCTGCTTTACAAGGAAACAAGCGAAAAGTGGCCAGACTGAACTGCCAGTTTGACGAAAACACAATCAACTCCAAGATCAAGGAACTGTGCAATCAACACGACATTGAAATTGCCTACAAAACCTCTAAAATGCACCTCAACGCAATGACGTCTGGTGTTCACAATGGTTATGTTTTACAAACAAGACCACTTCAGATCCCAGACATCGTCTCGCTTGGAGGCTCAGGAGAGAGTTATACTGTCGAAGAGCTTGTCTATAACAAGCCAGAACCAGTTGTCAAGGAAACCCTTGATGCTCTGCCCAAGAAGAACCCAGTTGGTGTGTACATTGATGAGATTACCGACGCCCACAACATTGGCGCCATTATTAGAAGCGCCTACTTTCTTGGAGTTGATTTTGTGGTCATCTCTGAAAAGAACTGTTCGCCGCTATCTCCAGTTGTTGCCAAAGGTTCCGTGGGCGCAGTGGACCTGCTGCCTATCTACAACGCTCCAAAGCCACTTGAATTCTTTGAAACTACCAAGCAAAATGGTTGGAATATCGTCGCCGCCATGCCAGGCAAGTCCAAGAACCAGGTTCAGCCCTCCCAGCTGTCCGGCTTGCTCGAAGAGAGCCCGTGCCTGTTAGTCCTCGGTTCTGAAGGCGAGGGCCTCCGGCAGTCTTTGGTGCACAGATGTACACACAGCGTGTCGCTGGACGGCCGAGACGAGATGATTGACTCGCTCAACGTGAGTGTTGCCGCAGCTATTTTGATGACCAAGTTTCTGGCGCCAGCATCGTTGGACAGGAAAAAATAGAGTTAGGACCAATTCAGTGACTTTTGTACATAGCGCATTGTATATAGTATTAATGAGAACGACTAGAATGACGTATACTCTTGCCAGAAGAGTGAGGTTCTCAATAGTCATACTCTCCCTCCTGCTCAGTCAAGTTGATTGGAGGAAAGCCCAAGTGACCCAGCACAACGTCCGGCCCGACCTGCTGGAAGAAATCGAGATCCTCCTGAGACTTTGCCAGCAACATACCCACGGTTCCCAGAGAGTTGATAGATCTCCCCTCGTACTCCTCCTCCTTTCGCGGAGTGGCCATCATCCAGCTCTCAGTGAAGACAAAGTTGTACGAGATGTGGCCTGCCTCGTTCTGTCTTAGCAGCGTGAGAACTCGCGACACGAGAATAGAGTACCGGAAGCCCAGGTCCTCCTCGGTAGCGTTTGGGGGAATGGGGACAATGAAGTGGGTGAAGGTGAGCCTGGTATCGGTCAGAGGCCGGTCTTTCTCGGTCCACCGAGTATTCAGCTTGACGATTTCATCTGGGAACGGAACAAAGTCCTTCTCGATTTCCACGAATTGAACGTGCTTGTGTGGAACGGAGGCCCCGGATTTCGGTCCGCAGTTGTAGAAGCCAAAGTGTCGTCTGTTCTCCTTCAGCAGAGTGTCCAGTACACTGTAGCAGGCCTTGAGTTGCTCCGGGCTCAGGGGGCTTGTTTGAGGCTCCAGTTCTTTAGTGACCAGCAAAAAGTGTCGCGGCGTCACGGCGAACTTGTTGAGTACTAACCAGTAGTCCTTCTCGTGTTCCTGGAGGAGAAGATCCTGCTCCGGTGGAAGCCACGGGCTACCTTTGACCTTGGGAACGGAAGCAGATCCCGGTTTCTTCTGCAGGCTGGGAGCGACCGTGTACAGCCAATTGACCCCATTGACTTTCTCGTGCAAAAGAGTGGATTTGGCAAATACCAGGGCGCCAGAGGCTACAGCCTCCTCGAAGCGCTTTGATAGCGTGGTGTATAGGCTCATGGTGCCAGCGCTCATCCCGCGACAATTCAGCCACACCACATCACCAAAGATACAAGCAATACACTTAATTAACTGTTAGAACATAAGACGATAGATACTCGGGAATCCAATTGATATCTGAGATTTTGATATACCCCTACGCTATAAGGATTGTGACCAAGTGACCCTATGTCGCCATGGAGGAATGTGACGATCATCAATAAAACCAGGCCAGCCGTGCGAGAACTAACGTTGATCGCTAGCCGTCATTTTCACTTGCAAAACATCGAGCATTGCTGATCTACTTTGATGGCCACGGCAACAGTTTATTGTGGTCTGTGCTCATACCGCATTCCGCATCGGACAGATCGATAAGGATGCATCGATCTCGGTCCTATATAATCCTCAATCCCCCCAATTCAATTCTCTTCAACTTGCTATGGACCGGACAAAGGAGAAGGAGTGCCCGCCTTATGACGAGCAGAAGCCACCGCACGACGAGGAGAAGCAGGCTGCCGAGCCTGCTAAGCGGAAGATGCCACTCAAGTTCATCATTGCCGTGGTGTTTCTCTCTGCAGTCTTCATATTCGCCATCTGCTTCGAGACCCTGTCATCGGGGAGCGGCTTGAGCAATAGCGGTGATGTCACTGAGTCCCAGGACCCTCTATTAAACAGTCGAGACCTGAGCACATATGACACGACAGCCGACACTCGTTTCATGTCATTTGCCCCCTGTCCGGGATTTCAAGATGAATGTGGCGGCGAAGAGGAGCCAGACAGTCAGACAGGTACGCCCATCGATCCAGAACCTACAAATACACCAAATAACAACTCCGATGGAGATAACTTGTCCGACCCCGAGGGCAACGGTACAAACGAGTATCCATTACCAGCGTCAACTACGCCAACCCCAGCAGCAACTTCCCCTCCCGCTCCAGAAAATTCAGAAAACGACGAAAATAAAGAATAACGTTGAATGCCTATTCCACACTTAGCATTGCTCCCTGACCGAAGCTATTCCTCGCCTTGGTCGCACTAATACCCATCTTGACGAGACCGATCATCGCCAACTTAGGACTTTCTATTATACTAATCATTTTCACGAACACTGTCACTGTACATTCAATTCAGTTCTGGTTTGCAGACTGGCTCTGAGACCCTATGGAGCTATTCTGCCAAGTTATCCTGAACCTCAGTATAAGCTAGCAACGGGGGCATAATTTAGGTGCTATTTATGGCGTGCGGCTTCGATCGCCAACATGCCTCAAACTCTAGTTGGCGTATCGTGACCGCGGCATTATGCGCAGTTTACCAGCCACGAGGAAGGTGTATTGATCCCTCAAGCTTCCTTAGCCTCTACAAACGTTGCGGACAATCAATGGCCATCTCCAGCTGCGCCCAACCCTTGCACCGCGTATCCTCCGAGTTCACCAGTGTCCATGAGCACTTCAGACGAGAACCTCAGCCGCGCCGGGGACTTGGCCCGGAGACGATTAAGGTTAGGTGCTTTGCAATTCAAATATACCGCACAATCATCTCACTTTATCGTTCGTACTTCGCGGATGGCGTAATCCATCTCCGGAATTCATCATGCTTATCGCTTATCGCAGTATATAAGGCATCGCCCGAAGCTGCTCAGATTATCTGGGGTAGAACTCATCCAGTATCAGTCACTCCACCCGGTATCCCACCACAACATTATATACACCCGCATCTCCGAGGCTCGACCAATCGGCATAGCGTGACCAAGTCTGTGATCACATGACCAGGCTACAGTGGGGTGAGACTCGCAGCCAGTGCCGGTTCGGCGCCAGGCCGCTGGTCCGCCTATACCTATCAGCGCCTCACCGCAAGTGCCTCTAAATAACGAATATCGAGCATCGTGAGTAAGCGAATCTGTTGGCCCGGGGCAATTAGCGATGGGCTATTACTAATGTTGAACTGGTGGGGGACACTGCCCCAAAATATTTCGCATACCGGAAGTCGGCACATTCGGTCTAAAGAGAAACCGTAGCCGAGCTGCATTACACTGTTGGTATTCTGCTATAAGAGGGGATAAATCTGGGATAGGTGGGTCTGCAATATCGACGATATAAGGCATTGGTTGGCGCTTATCTTGTTGGGTGAGGTTGCTCGGCACAATAGCACTGAACACTGCGCTTAGAATAACCAATACAATATCAGACGGAAGCCAGATAGAGGACATCATCCTCGCCTGTCTACTAGCATTCACTAGCCAGCGCTCTCTAGTCAGTCGCTTCGTTCCGACTAGCTCGCTCCGACTAGCTCACTCCGGCTAGCTCACAGACAATCGAAATGACGCCTCGAAAAAACTCCATGGCGGGCATTGCCCATTACGACATGCATCTACTAGACCCGGTGGCCATCAGGATAAATGTTTCCGGCGCTTTTATTGACGACCAGGACCAGGTCGACGGCCGGGCCACCCCGCCAGACACTCGAGACATTGCACTCCCCAACCACCACTCACAGGTCTCTCACATTGCCGTGGACATTGGCGGGTCACTAGCAAAGGTGGTTTACTTCACCCGGGACAAGCGAGGAAAAGGCGGAAGGTTAAATTTCACAAAGTTCGAGACAAGAAACATCTCGGATTGCATAAGCTTCATGAAGGGCCTGCTAGAACGAAATCCGCAGGATACTATGCACATCTCGGCCACCGGTGGCGGCTCGTTCAAGTTCTATGACCTCATTAAGGAGACATTGGGCGTCGAGGTCCAGCGACAAGATGAAATGGAATGTCTAATTACTGGCCTGGACTTCTTCATCACACAGATCCCCGGCGAGGTCTTCAGCTATTCGCTCGAGAACCCCATGATTATCGCCCAGTCGCGGCCCAACATCTACCCGTGTTTGTTGGTAAACATTGGCTCTGGTGTGAGCATGCTCAAGGTGCTCGGGCCGGGAAATTTCGAGCGAATTGGCGGTTCCTCGCTCGGAGGCGGTACCCTATGGGGCCTACTTTCCTTACTGACAGATGCATCCTCGTATGATGAGATGCTGGAAATGGCCGAACAGGGTGACAACGCTAACGTGGACATGCTTGTTGGCGACATTTACGGCACAGATTACGCACGAATAGGCTTGCGGGCCTCGACTATCGCCAGTAGTTTTGGAAAGGTCTTCAAAGAAGCTCAGAAAATCAAAGAAGACAGCACAGAGGGAACCCGGGCAAGCCGACAGAAACTCTTCAGCAACGAGGACATTTCCCGAAGCCTGCTGTATGCCATCTCAAACAACATTGGCCAAATCGCCTACCTGCAGGCGCAAAAGCACCAGCTGGAGCACATTTATTTCGGCGGATCCTATATCCGAGGCCACCCGCAGACGATGCACACCCTGTCGTACGCCATCAACTTTTGGTCGCGGGGCGAAAAGAAACCCTATTTTCTGAGGCATGAGGGCTATCTCGGAGCTGTCGGAGCGTTCATCAAGCAGGAGCCCTTGCTGTCAGCGGATTCCCCTCCACATACCCCACCACTGTCCGCGCCTATTCCAACCAGACCGGAAGCTTAAACATGTCCATAATGCTCCTTGAGGGCTTACTAATCAAAATGACTACTCGTATGATACATTTGTTGCCGAACCTGTGCCGCGCCCACGTTTTCCCAGCCGAGGTATTATATATTAGTCCGATTATGTACAATGCTCTAACAATGTTAGTCTAGTGTTGAATGCTCTATATGTTGGTAGCCGAGGGTTGAGACAGCTAGAGACGTGTGTAAAGTTCAAAGAGAAGCGAGCGAAATCTAGGCCCTACCCGCTGTTTTCTCGTACAACTTGTGGTATGCTAAAACTCCCGACGCCAGGCCTGTAATTGTCTGGAACATTGGATCAGCCTCAATCGCCAACACATCCACAGCGCAGAACAAACCATCAAATACCAGTTTCAGAATTGTGACCCGCTGCCAGTAAGCCTTCTTCCTCAGCTCCTTAGTGTCCTGGTGTTGCCTGGCCTTGTCGATTCTCCTGTGGGCGATGATGGCGGCGTACATGTTGAAGAAAATTGCAATGAACCAGCCTCGGGCCGCTTCAGACTCCGATATCCTTACCCAACGCTTTGATCTGATAACACCCATCTTGCACAAACAGTATATGTCATCGTAGATCGCCGTGTAAAGGTCTATCAGTTCCACGAAAAAGTCTCTGTCGTTCGCCAGAGACCCTAGGTCCTTGGCCTTCATGAGTGTTCCATAGGCAGACAGTCCACACGACGCCCAGTCTCCTAGTCGAATGATCTTTCTGAACATGGAAAAGTTGGAAGCCACCGCGGCTACGCTCTTGTCGAAACCGCCAGGGGGGATTTTCCGCTTGGCCCGGAAATTGATAATCAGCTTGCCTGTGTATTGGACCAGCTTCAGCGACTTGTCCTTTCCGGTTTTGTCATTTAGAACAGCAACAATCGTTTCTATCGTGTTCATTCTATGTGTTAGTAGTGACGTTTGTCTGTGATGCGTATGTATCTCTAATTTGGTTGGGTGAGTTCAGTTCGATACCGATAGCCGGCGCGCGTTATCGTGAGTTATCGCACGCATAGTTCACGCGAAGAACACAACAACCAACCAAGATCATTTAACCAAGCCAGGCTGAGCTGAGATGGACACCTCGTTCAGCTTCCTCGACACGAAGAAAGAGTACCTGCGACGCGTGCGACACGACAAGAAGAAACGTCTCAGTTATGGCGACCGGGAGCTCACAGTCAACTCGAATCCGCTACTGTTCCACGGCGATTTGCAGAAGCTTAAAGACGCCTATGAGAACTCAAAGATCGTCTATCTCGAGCAGGAAACCAAAGAAAAGTTTCTATCAAACATCAGCGAGGATCAGCCCGTGTTGGTAGAGCAGCAAGACGTTGAAGCGATAGAAACCATCAACAAAGGCCTGAAGGCTGATCTGAAGACTGTAAAGAGGGAACTTATCGAGACACAGAACGAGCTCGACAGACTGGCGAGGAAAGTTGTTAGTGAATACGAAGAACTAGACGACAGGATACGAAACGCCAAGGATCTCGAGCAGGAAACGATAGAAATGCAGAGGGAACTAGACGAATTGGAGCAGATTGAACGTGATCTCGACCTTCCCAGCACAGACCCCGAGATTGAATCCCTCGGCGTCAATGATATTGTTAACCTAAACCGACAGAATCAGTCTGAGCTGAGCCAAATCACCTCAGATACCAACGCCATCAAAACTTCAATTGCCGCCTCCATGGCTAAGGAACAGGAACTCCAGCAGGAAATCAACAAACTGCTCGAAGACAAACGCATCACAGAGGAGCGAGCGCAGGAAATGATTCGAATTCGAGAAGCTGAGAGAGCTAAGGGAAGGATTGCAAACGAGAACTCGGCAAAGTGGTATAGGAGTATGAATGATATACTGAAGAGCCTGCTAGACATTAAAGATTTGACGGTGACGGAGAACAACGGAAGACACGAGATACAGCTTATCCGAAACAGGCGCAGGGTCCATGCAAGTGTTGGCTCGGAACTGGAAGCTTTGAATATTCAGGGATTGGACCAGGCAGTCGTGGACCAAGCCGTCCAGCAGTCTAAAGGTATGGATAATCAGCTGGCCTATGTTTTGGCAACGCTGGACCCATAGCCCCTGCGTGTGGAAAGTCATGCTCTATGGTCTAGTCTTGATCTATGTCTATGACATTTAATGCGTTAGTTCATGCCTTGTTGACGATTCCCTGCTGCTTCAGCTCGGTAACCTGGGCTTGTGTGTATCCCAGAGCGGTCAGAATCTCAGAGGTGTGCTGTCCTAGCACTGGTGGTGGTGTCCGCACCGTAGGTTGGCTCTCGGACCACTTTACTGGAGTGTTGACCAGCTTCATGGGTCCGCACGTTGGATGGTCCACGGTGACGACCATGTTTCGGGCTTTGGTGTGCTCGAGCTCAAGAGTGGTCTTGACGTCGTTCACTGGAGCGTATGGGAACGAATACTTCTCAAAGACCTTGATCCACTCAGCGGTCGTCTTGCTTCGGGTGACTGCGTTGATAGCAGGCACTAGAATGTCTCTGTGTTTGACTCGCAGCGCGTTCGTCAGGAATCGCTCATCCTCTTTCCACTCTGGCTTACCTAGGGCATCGCAAACAAGCCTGAACAGCTTGTCGTTACCGCCGCCAATCATGATGCTTCCGCCCTGAGCGCTCTCGAAGGCCTCGTACGGGCAGATGCTGGGGTGAGCAGTGCCCTGTCGACCAGTGTCTGGCTTGCCTGAGATCAGAACGCTCGAGGCGATGTTGGCCAGGGTAGCGGTCTGGCAGTCCGACAAACAGACATCCAGCCACTGTCCTTTGCCAGTAATGCCTCTATAAATCAAAGATCCCAAAATGGAGTTTGCCGCGTACAAACCGGTGGTGAGATCAGTAACAGCGACACCGACCTTGACTGGCATTCCATCAGGCTCGCCGGTAATGTGCATCAGGCCAAACTCCGCCTCCACCATGACATCATAGCCTGGTCGCAGTCTATAAGGGCCAGTTTGTCCGTAACCCGTGATACTAGCATAGATCAGCTTGGGATTGATCTCCTTCAACGACTCGTAGTCAAGCTTATACTTCTTCAGAGTGCCTGGGACATAGTTCTCCACCACCACATCCGCCTGAGCGATCAATTCATGAGCAATCTTCTGACCTTTTGCATCTTGAAAGTTGAGACCAATTGACTTTTTGTTTCGATTGGCGCCCAGGAAATACGCACTCTCTCCGTGGCCTTCATCAGTGGACTTTGCAAATGGTGGACCCCAAGCTCTAGTATCGTCCCCTCTAGTTGGATGCTCGACCTTAATAACCTCAGCGCCCATGTCACCGAGAATCTGCGTGCAATAAGGCCCGGCTAGCACTCGCGTCAGATCAACCACTTTGACTCCATCGAGAGGAAGTCTCGAGGTAGAGTAGTACCGAGCCAGGCGGATCGGACGAACAATGGACCGCAGCATTTTATGGGTTTGTATAATGTGATGTGGAGGTAAGATGTGGTCGTGTGCTAGGTGTAGCCTACCCCAGATTATAATTTAGCGCGACTTTTCATTTTACATAACCTTACATTTGAATTTAGCCGCCGAGAACCGTGGACGATAGCACCGCTATGGATGTAAGGGAACTTGCCGGATGTGACAGGTATAGATGTATATCGACTTTTCAGCTAGTTTGGCGTTTCACCGACGCTTTTTTCATTCGCTTTTTTGTTTTCATGCCGTCACGTGATGGATCGATCACGTGCCTCGATTTTTTGGACCTTTCTGGCATTCCTTTCTGGACTTAATCCGTCATACTGTGTCTCTCCTAGCCGGTACATGTAAAGATTATCAATCAGTGCAAGTAAGATTACGGCAAGGAGCTTAAGAATAGTCTACTATCATTTGATTTTGAGACTGATGAATCAACCTCTCTTTCCGAGTCTCTTACATCACTTTACATGCGCCTATACAGGATTACAGCCGAAACCCAATTGAACCAAGATTGAAGCGGCTAACACAATCATCTAACAGTGTTAAGGCACCACAGAGAGCAAGCAGACGTCAGCGGGCCCAGAGTGTTACGTGGAGCCCTTCGATGCAGTGGAACTGATACATTGATGCATGAATAGGGCTGTCTAAGGTCAATTGCGTATTGTCTTGAGGAAAATTAAACAGACTACATGAATTGAGGCGTGGACTCCAGTAGAGACCAAAAATAATGACTAGTGAGCCGTTTAGTTATATTTTACTGTATGCTAATGGAGTGTAACGTGTACATCTAAAAGTTGACCTTGGCCAGGGTCTCGTAGAAGCCCTTGCCCTGCAGCTCAGCGATCTTCTTCTCCAGGTCAGATGGCTGTCGAGCACCGGTTGGGCCAGCGTAAGTACCTGCACCCCATGGGGAAGAGCCGTGGACCTCCTCAAGGTTGGTCAGCTGAGCATTGGCGTGAGCGTAGCCCAATGGAACGTAAATGATTCCGTGGTGGGCCAGGGTAGACAGAGAGTTGAGGATAGTGACTTCCTGGCCACCACCTGGGGTACCAGTGGAGACGAAGAAACCAGCGTACTTTCCGGTCAGAGCACCCTTGGCCCAAAGGCCACCAGTCTTGTCCCAGAAGGTTCTCCACTGGGCGGGCTGGTTACCGAATCGAGTTGGAACACCAAGGAGGAAACCGTCGTACTCAGCGAGGGTAGCTGGGTTCTCCAGAATAGCGTCCTCTGACTTTGGTGGAGCGTACATGGCAGTCAGGACGCCCTCTGGCAGAGTCTCTGGAAGCTGGAACAAGTCAGCCTTACCGCCGGCAGACTCAATGCCCTTCTTAGCCTCGAGAGCCAACTGTCGGATGTGTCCGTACAGGGAGTAGTAGACGATAGCGATTCTTGGGGCCATTGTGATCAATTGGGTTGTTTAAAGGTTGTTTGAGTTGATTGAGTGTGTTTGATGAATAGAAGTGGAGTATAGTTGGGGATATCGTCTTCCTTATATAGATGTCCGATCACGACAAAGTTTTAGGGTAAGGGTTATGTGGGTAAGGGTACATGCTTGATTTTAGTCAACATTATTCATGCTATCACCGCAATGCACGTGGAGATCGCAAACAAATTACGAGATATTATGTAACGCTGCCAAATGGGGACAGGAATCTTAGTCAGTCCTTAGGTAAGCGCGCTTCATTACTAAAAATTTGT
The DNA here is from genome assembly GCA_030564385.1 of Blastobotrys robertii. Lineage (NCBI taxonomy): Eukaryota > Fungi > Ascomycota > Dipodascomycetes > Dipodascales > Trichomonascaceae > Blastobotrys > Blastobotrys robertii. The sequence continues at coordinate 28,027 of JAJLUQ010000009.1, forward strand.
AACACCAGATAGCCGTTTTGGGCGCGCGCTCGATAGCGTTTGTAAGCTTGTCAGCTTGGTCAGCTTAGGTCACTTTATATAAGGCTGGTTACGTCAGAGGAATATTGATTACGTGCCGTGTTCTGTTTGCGTTATTTTCGTGTTTGTCTATATATTACATCGGTGTGGCACACCTAAAAGTGCATAGCGAGACCACCGCATGTGTTGGCGTGCCAGGGGAGCGGTGCTCGAAGAACATTACAGAGCGCGATTTATACACAGCTGGTGAATATTTTGGGACAAAGGTTTCTGAAGCGAAACCGAGGTGATGGGGAATTGATCGTTGCGATTTTATCATTATCTTTTTACATCGTCTGGCATCGCAGCTGAGTTGGTTGACCTAGAAGCACTAACTAGGTTATCATTGACTCGCCAAGCCCGTCAGTTCGTACTTATTTCGCACCGTACTCCTCCAGGTAAGCCTTGTTGTTTGGCTCTCGTCCCAGGAACTCCCTCAGGTTCTCAATAGAGTCCTGGACACCACCTCGGCCAATGACCAGGTTTCGGTAAGCCATACCGGCAGCCTTGTCCATTGGGTTAGCCTTGAACTTGGTGTAGAACATGTCAGCGGCGAACATCTCAGACCACAGGTAACCGTAGTAGCCGGAGTCGTAACCGCCCATGATGTGTCCAAAGGAGGTGTAACCGTAGGAGGTCAGGTTGTCGATAGACATACCACAGACCTCAACTCGGTTTTTGTTCCACAGCTCAGCGACGTCCAGCTCACCCTTAGAGGTGTGCAGCTTGTAGTCAAAGATACCGAAAGACAGCTGTCGTAGGACAAAGATGGCACCGTTGACGTGCTTGGATCGGATGAGGGAGTCAATGAGTTCATCATCCATCTTGGAGCCGTCCTTGTAGTGGCCGCCAATCTTCTTGAGCTGCTCCTTGTCCCAAGTCCAGTACTCGAGCATCTGAGATGGAGCCTCGACAAAGTCCCACTCAACGGAGGTTCCGCTGAATCGGGCGAACTTGGACTTGCCGACAATGGCATGGATACCGTGGCCGAACTCGTGGAAGAAGGTGTCGAACTCAGAGTGCTTCAGCAGCGATGGAGTAGTGGCTGTTGGCTTGGTGAAGTTGCAGGCCAGAGCAGTGACTGGGTAAATTCGCTTGCCCTCGTCCTCGTAGCCGGAGGACAGGTCAAAGTTGGCAGCGTGGCCGTACTTGTTCTCTCGTGGGTGGAGATCCAGGTAGAACCAACCGAGGAACTCTGGCTGCTCAGCCTCAGTGTCCCAGACAGAGTACTGTCGACAGTCTGGGTGCCATACAGAGTAGTTCTCCTCGCCCTCCTTAACCTCGTGGAAGTGCAGGCTGAAGATCTGCTCAAAGATGTCAAACATGCCGTTAATGGTTTGCTCCAATGGGAAATATTCGGAGATCTTCTCCGAGTCGACCTTGTACTCGGTCTCGAGCATCTTGTTGTGGTAGTAGCTGTAATCCCAGAAGTACATCTCGGAAGAGGGCTCTTTGCCCTGGGCCTTGAGGTCGTCGTTCTTGAGCTTGAGCAGGTAAGCGACCTCCTCCTTGCCCTTGGCGCTGAACTTGGACAGCATATCGGTGAGGAACTCGTCAACATTCTTTGCGTTCTTGGCCATTCGCTCCTCGAGGACAAAGTCGGAGTGGGACTTGTAGCCAAGCAGGGCAGCGATCTCGGCTCGCAACTTGACAGCCTGGCCGACGAGGTCAGTGTTCTCTGGAACTCGGTTCTCGTAGCCCAGGTACATCTCCTTTCGAGTCTCGGCGTCGTGGACGTACTTCATGACTGGCAGGTAGTCTGGGTACTTGAAGGTAACCTTAAGCTTGTCTTCCACCTTCTCGAACTGCTCGAGGGTTCGCTCTGGGAGACCCTCAAGCTGCTCCTTGGTGAAGAGCCGGAAGTCCTTCTCGGAGTCGACGTTCTTAGAGAAGTTGATGCAGATGGTGGACAACTGCTTTCGCAGGTCGGCGACTTTGTCCCGAGTCTCCTTGTCCAGGTTCAGACCGTTTCGTCGGTACTTGAGCTCGAGCTTCTCGACCAATCGCTTGGACTCGGCATCAAGACCGGCTGGCAGGTTGTCCTTGACGTGCTTGACGACCTTGTAGACGTCCTCTCGAGTGCCGGCCTCAATGTAGTAGGAATCCAGCACCTCCTCAGCGTTGGTAGAGGCCTCTCGGAGGTCCTTGTCGGCGCTAACTCGCTGGTAGAACAGCATTCGGTTAGTGACGGACTGGTCCCGGTTCTCGCCAATGGCGTACTTCAAGACGGTATTCTCGAAGGTAGGATTGGACTCGGCGGCAATGGCATCCTCGAGAGCCTTGGAGCCGGAAATTACCTGGTTCACGGAATCAGTAATTTCTTGGGCAGTAACGTGCCAATTGGGCGCGGCCTGGGGTGGACTGGGCAGAGCTCGAACCATTGTGTGTATTTGTCTGAGTGGTTTAGACCTGAGAAAGAGTGACATGGTGGCGTGATTTTATATGCGGGGATCCGTGCCGTGGGATGCGCCGCACGCGCTCTCACTGAGCGTAGCGAAGTGAGCGGGCCCAAGGCGGGTGGGTGACGGTCGGTCTCAGCTGTGATTTTGTTCCTTATTTTGCAAGCCATTGAGTCGGAGTCTACGGCGACGTCGGCGTTTGAAATTGCGGTAGTGCGACCAGCTCTTTGACAGCCTATAGAGAATTGCGAAGATCTCATCCAAGGCGGTGGGCGGGGCGGCCGGGTGTCGGCGGCGTTTCACCAAAGCGGGGCGGCTGGAAATATGGGGAACCAACGTGGCTGAGCTGTCAATTCTGACCTGAGACAGCCAAGCGAGACGTTGAGACTGGCGCACTGATGATATGTTAGCGGTCAATAGCCGTGCAGAGCCGGCCCCGCAGCGTCGACCCGGTGGAGTGTCGGCGACAACAAAGCGCGATGGTAATTAACGCGGAACTAACGATGTTATGTAGTGTGTCTTGAGGCCAGAACTGAGCTCAGAATTGATGGATATATACGAATTGCTTGGAGTCAAAATGATGGTGATTTAGCGGTAGGCAATTGGCCCAGGCCGGTGAATTGTGAGTTTCTGAGCACAATTGGGTCAACTGAGACGTTAAACATCTACAACTCTGTTCTGTTACACGCCCTGCACGGAGATTCGTACGTAAGCTATGACCGGAAGGCCGCCGGAAATGCTTTCGCATTCTCAGAACTCTTGAGCCCCTCAGGCTACGATTCCGTCTTTGGATTAGCTCTGATGTCCTACTGACTGATATCGGGGTTTTCCGTTACACCACAGCGTTTCACTTTAGCGCGCTGATAAGTTTCTTATGAGGCAAAACGGAGAACAGAGTATATTAAACCTCACAACTGAATCACTAGACAGCGACTCAATTCGGAATTTACCAGTCCTGGTGGACATGTGTCGCAAACCAGACTCGAACCCTCCCAACCTCAGTGACGCGCGACAACACCCAATCATTTGCAAATTTCACCATCGCTTCATAACAAAAGTGAGTAGCCGAGCTGACTGTGAGGCTATTAGGCTCATATGTCTGCTGTCTGTGTGCAATGCTAACCTTAGTGTCTACCGTCGACGCCCCAGCGGTTAAAAAGTCCTCCGAGACCTTGTTGAACGATAAGGTGAGTCTCAGTCAATCCGGCGTTGATTGCTTCATTATACTGGAGTCGATGGGTTAGATGGTTCATTAGGAGATGACGGTTACAATAGTGCCTGGTTACTTTATGATGTAATGCTGGATTATGGAGCACAACACGGCAAGCACGCCCTACAGGCGTGCGGATAGTCATTCGGATAATCTATCGCGGTTCATTGGGACTATCTCTATCGAATATGGGAACTCAAAGAGCTTCAACGGGCCTCATCTGGATTCTCCTCAACCAGGGCTTTTATGGCAACATGGATACTTGCCTGAACATACTCCAGTGATGGATGAAGAAACGAGCGGAGTATTACCACGATGAGGCATCGACGTGGATAGGGATTTGAAATGACTAACATAGTGGGACGTTGTCCTGTCCAACACGCTGGTCAAGACTGGACTGGGCTTCGGCTTCGGTGTCGTTGCCTCCGTCCTGCTTTTCCGACGAAGAGCCTTCCCAGTCTGGCTCGGAACCGGTTTCGGTCTGGGCCGAGGCTACGCCGAGGGTGATGCCATCTTTAGAGACACTAAGGCCGGTGTCCGAACGGTCAAGGCTTAATACATTAGCATAATGTAATGAACATCACCACTGCAAGCGGTTTTGCCCACCTACTGGCTTTCCAGTTCCTGTTCCTCCTGGTCCACTGTATGACCTCGTGATGCCGCCACGAAACTTAGTTCGTGCTGTATTCAATGTCTGGAAATTGTAGTTTCACTTTGCATCCGCTCCGAGTCGTCTTGGTAACCAGCGGGTTGAACGAGGTCTCGTCTACTCTGCCTCTAGAATTGTGCCTCTGACCTGATGCGGCATCAATGCCAGTAAATTGTGTCATGTCAGGTACTAGCATATGCTCGCAAACCAGCTTCTGTTCAGTCTGTACCGATATAGGCACTGACGGGCTAGATCCGCCAGTCGCGGTAAGTCAATCTCGTGCAAGGCCTGTGTTCTCCATAAACAACGCTAACGCCGAGTTCTCTTAGCCTGGGCGCACCTTGAATGATCAATGACTGGGCCAGTGGACATCGCTGTGATATTCAATTGCAGTAACCCTCTTCATTAAGTGTTTGTGCTTCTCGTGCTTTTTCTACGCATCAATAATGGCCGGTACGTGGTGCGCATAGTTGCCTAGCTTGCATGTGCGACACTCTCAAATCGCGACAATCACGCACCCAATGTACTCCCGCAGACCGTATCAGTCTCGGTTCTATGCAGTGGTGAAAGAAGCGGCAGCTGATGAGGTCGTCAAATAGGACAAACGCAAAAATCTAGGCCACATATCCTGGGGTAGTGACATGAATGGTGCGGCTGGCACCTCGCATGGGATTATGGTCAAATATTTCCCCGTTGCTGTATTTCCCTGAGATTACATGTACGGCCCACGCGAAATGCATTATTAAAATCAATGATTTATGATATATAAGGTCTTCGTACAGAATCGAGTGGGCAAATGTTCGACCAGGCACCGCCTCCATACGAGCACGAGACCGGACCCCACGCTTCTACTGCTACAAAGAGAGACAGACGTCGTTTCGTGGCCATAGCTATATGGATTGCGGTCCCTGTTGCTATGTTCACTGGATTTGTCATTTTCCTTATTCACGTCATCACCGGCCGCTCGGCCCGCAACAATGCTCTACACAATAGCGGCCGGTGACAACAGACCACAGCGGCATCGAGCGAGGAAATGCAGGGCGCGCTTACTCCGGCCGGGACTTTGAGAACACATACGGCGCCTGAATATCAAGCCAACACGTGCATTATTGGTCCGCTAGCTCGGTTCACATGAACCTATACATCACCGCTAGTTCGAACAACTGTAATAATACATCAACTTGACTCAACGTAAGCACAGATGCTACTCTCAGCTCCATCACCTTCATGAGACCAGTCACCCTCACGTACAGATCAATGGCCCTGTCGGTGTAGGCGGGCGGTGGGCGCAGCCGTTGCAGGGTGCTCGAGCCATCATACGAACGATGAGTATGATGATTAGAAACCTGAGTTGGTCCGGGAGTTGATCAGCGTAGAGAACCTAGCATGATAAATCACACTCTGACCGAGCTAGCACTGGAGTCTCTAGCGCCTAGGCACGCAAACAAGCCCAGACTCAAGAGCATCCTGGCCTGGCACGGCAGCCTATTGAGCATACTGTGGTGTGGCTGTGTACCTCAGAAACCTGCGCGTACCTGTGCGTGCATAAAAACCTTGGCAGGCATCTGTCGTTCCCCAGCAAAATTGGCGCCATAATTTTCACTAAAACACGCCGGAGACTCACATAGTTGGGTGTATGCTAGCTCTATGTACCCCTGGTTTCCGGGACGTGACGTGCCTGATCAGCATTGCCTATCTTGGTATCGGATCTCGGAATTCTCAACAGGGGTAAAAACAGGGATCCAGTTCCTGAGTAACACCTATTCCTGATCGATCGATCTGATGCTTCTGGAAGCTCGTCCTCGTGTGATCTACAGTACAGCGCAAGTGAATTAAAGTCTTTATTCTCTAACATTGTTAGCTTAGAAGAGGCAGTCCTGAGTTAGTTTCTCCCGTCTCGTGTGATACTCACCAAACACAGACAACAAGCCAAGCCGGCGCACAGGCCGCAGCAGCAGCCGTCGTCCTTTCGGGTCTCCTGAATGTAGATTGGCTGTGGTGGAGGCTGCTGCTGGTAGCCGTAGTTTTGCTGGTACTGGGGCTGTCCTTGGTACTGGGGCTGTCCTTGCTGTTGGGGTGGGTACTTGTTAGCGAGGTTCGACATCTCCTAATAGCCAGGCCCGGCAGACATGTCCCACACAGATCCGAGACAAGTCATCATACTCATCACACTGGGCAAGATACTCTGTGCGGGTCAATGCTCAATCAATGCTTCAGTGGGGTGAACCTGGCACAACTCTGGACAAACTCACGTATGACATTTTGGGTGTTGTGTTGCCTCAGCGAGGGGCCTCCTTTATAACATGACAAAAAAAAATAAACGCGAACCTAGCCCACCCGAGCCGGGCGCGCTTATCACCACCAACAGCCCGCTACCGTGACATGTTAGTCACTTCACTGCTACATTTCATGGGAACTACTGCTTCCAGATACATGCTTACTGTGTGGTACGGCTAGCATTAGCGAGTGCTATGCCATTGTTCGGGCTAGCCGACATTTGGCCGGCGCCTGAGGAGTGGGTCGCTGCTCATTTAGGCGGCCTTGCGGGTCTCCCGATACCGCTTGCCTGATAATAGCGCTTCTGTTAGCAGCGCTCACCCGTAGAGAGCGACCGCTTGTAGCTGGACCTGCTGTTACCGAACACAGTGCGCTGCGGACATAGCCCCAATAATACCTGTCCATCCAGCCCGGCGGTACCTCCGTGGTCATCATTAGTTCGACCCCTCACATCAGCCCTTACAGTGGCCCTGAATATGAATATGCCCTGAGCGAGCAGCGCCAAGCTGTCAGGTAACCACCGAATAGGGCTCTGTCTCCAGGCACTACTACGTCATGCCCTGATTCAGCGTGTCTCAGCCTGAAACTTCGACGCTGCCACCACGGCCCCATACTCAGCGAAAAGCTAAGCCTGGGAAGCGGGCGAAGCCGCTGTTGCCCGTAATTATCGTATGCACTCCTGCCGCCTCGGGGTGCAGTTAAAATTAGAGGCACCTAGTCACGTGTTGCTCGCGCACTGGAAAGTATATTCTAGAAAGTCTAACATGTTAGAAGAGATCGAATGGAAGATAAGCGCGTAAGGTTCAGGATATAGCGTGTGTTGCCTCGGTTAGTGCTGCAGCGGTTCACAGGTGGGCTACTGAATTGTAATGGATGCGATGAGAAGTGCCGTGTGAGTTTTATTGCGGTATATGTCCGGTGCTGCTACTCCAGGTAGTATTAGACCTACAGTGATTGCGCGGTTATGACGAGCTCCCTGATTGGCACTCAGATTTCGAGCTCTGGAATGATGTGACTAGAGCTCCTTGGCTGTTGCCTTGTACAAATCCATACAAGTGAAACCCGATCACGAGACTGAGAAGCCATTGCGTACACTATACGTAAGTGAAGCGACACTGGTACCTCTATGAGCTTTCGCATATGAGTACTACAAACGTCACCACCCCACATCGCTATATTTTAAGCTATCAGCGGGCCCTAGAGTGAAGATGACCAGCTAAGAATCCGCTTCGATGTCGTGAACTTATCCTCTCATATCACCCTATACGTCCATTGTGGACAGTACCTACACACGTGCATACATTGTTTTAGGACGGAGTGTCTGAGAATTGTCTTTCTCACTGGGCCGCCTAAACATTTTTCACGTGGAAATTTCCGTGTAGCGCGCCAGCCAAGCCAAACAAATCTTCAAGCACGGACCTTCGTTGGTGACCTGGCCCGTGCGATAAGTGCATAACGGTTAATAAAACACTGCATAGCGCATTCTCGCATTGCGTACCTTTGTACTCACTACGCGCTCGATACTGTTTAGGAAATACGTTGAAGCAGCCACCCTGCGGCGAGGTGGTCTCCCACCACATCTCCAACGTACCCACCAGCCTCCAGAGTTTTGTTTACAGATCGATTGTTTACATTACCTTGAGAGCAAAAGCTCGCTATGGCTGGACCGAAGTATCGAGTCTTGACTCCTCCACCGGAGAACCCAGAGCCCACAAGGAAGAACAAAGGCGAATTTGACGGCAAAGAGGAGTTTGCCAATTATGTTTTTTCGGAGGAAGCGTTTAGTAGACCTGTGATACCGAGGGTCATTTTGAGGACTTTGATTCACGAGTTGACATTTGAGCTGAAGGGACGGGGTGAGTATAAGCACGAGCGAGCCAGTGAGCCAGCAAGAGACTGTTAGAGGATGTGAAAGCTGAGGCGCTAAAGGATCATATGAGGTTGACGCCCGCAACAGCCGAAGTGGATCTTTTGGCCATGAAATGTTTGTTCGGCAGTTGAAGCGGTCCAGCTACATCCCTTACTGCGGCCTTATCGAGCTTAGCTACCTTATCGAGTCTTCATTTTATAATGGACCCGCTGATGACGCAGGTTTCAAACAGACGCAACCCTCAAATATGTGACGGATGGAGATGAAATTAGGAACTGGCTTAAAAGGTCCATGTCAGAACTCAGTACTACGGTCTCGCTGAGCTCGACAGGACATCAGACTAACATAGGCGTACTGGCCCCATACGTGCTGCTACCATTTCGACCAAACACCCAGCCAAACGATGTGGAGGATTTCATAGGGACGATATTTCCAGTGGGAAAGTCACCGCTGAAGGAGGAGGAGTTGTTACGGCATATTCGGTTGGCGGATATTTACGTGAGTATGGCGCCTGAGCAGCGTGGCGAGAGCCTTTAAGCTTCATCTACGAAGATAGAAGACTAGGCCTGGCGAATAGCGATTGAGCCGAGCGAGCGGCGGGAACGAGCTATACCATGGACAGCGGGACTGCACGAGAGATGCAAGACTACATACCCTGAGAACCTCAATCGCTCGACTTTGTTATTGCACCGTCAGGGGCTTCAGTCCCTTCGTTCAATGAGCGATCGGCATGGACAGCTAGAAATGGAAGGAATCGGCCGAGATCAGATCGAATGTCTTACGGCGCTAGATCTGTTTCACTTATGATTAAAGATTAGAGAGCTTGGCTCTCAAGTCGACAAACGGCAATACTAACATAGACCATTGCTGGAGCGCTGAAATGGTGCTGGTGCCGACTACAAGGCGGTGTCGTGTCCTGGTCCGCGTACCGCCGGTTCCAAGAAGAAGAGAAGAACGCTGGGTACCCGTGGGATGCATATCAAAAGATCTTCCCCAAGTGCCTGGAAAGCGACAGTCACTGTCAAATTGCATTCGATTTTTTCGACCTCATGGCCGGCATGGTGACTCACGGCCGAAGCAACGGCATGGGAACGCGGCGACTTACTCGTCTCGCCGGATCTTGGGCTTTTGACATGAAAACTCCCGATTCTGAGGAGCCTACCAATTTTGCCGAGGGTCTCACGCATTGGAGCCGGGCTGCAGAGGCCACTAATCATTTATTTACTGCATTTTTGAGGTCGCTACTTCCGCCAGAAGTTCCGGGAATGGATTACGTGGGGGCATCTCTACCCCCCACTTTGATTAAACTCATTAATGGCAGAGTGTATCCTCCCGAGCATTTACCCAAGTCATCATTGGTGGCGGTCCCGATGGTCACACTAAGCGTGAGGAAGCTGTCTGCATCGCCACTTGTCATGCTGCGACGAGTGGCCAAGACATTACAGTTTGACAATCCTGGTGTGTTTCATTCCGAGGACGACTACAACACTCTTTATTTTCTGTTTTCTGACGCCGACAGCGTGGAGTACCACATGAACGAAGAGTCTCTGCGAATTGTCCAGGAGATTTTGAACACAAACCTGCTCACAACTGACACGGATCTTCACATCAAGTCTGCCCCGATTTCCCACGATTTACGATGCAAGACGTGGTCAAAACACTACAACCACGCGTTCGTGGACCCGGTTTCTGGCTCACTCGTGCAGCCCATGGGGAACTACGTCTACGACAAGGGACAGTACGACATGATCAAGCATGCGGTCGTGCCGGGAATGGCTGGCAAAGCACCTTACCCCACAGATGTCAAGGACAACAGGGAGGGTTATGCGCTCGACAGAAGATATAAAGACAAGCATCTATCAGCCCAGCTTCCAGGAATCAGCGCTGACAGTCTGATCACGGCGCAGGTTTCACAAATCGCGATTGATGATTTCTTCGTGTGGGTGTGGATGTGCAGCCTGTCTCCAGAGCAGACCGAGGTTCGAAAGGCCAATTTCGGCCGGTCTGTGATTGTGGAGCTCCAGGTTAACCCAGGACACAGTGGTCGCAGATGGGTTATTGTCGAAGAAGTGATGCATCCCCCGCCAAAGCCACGCAAAGAGTCTAAGAAGAAAGAGAAGCAACCACTGCTTGTGCACAAGTCTAAGCTTAACAAGGTTCCACGGCGGCCCATCGGCGACGCCAAGGATGGGGTTCTACCGCCAGACAAGCCCGCAGAGAAGAAAAAGTTAATTGAAGACAAGAAGCCCAGGAAAGATCTCGAAAAACGGCATCGTAAGATGGCCAGCGAGCCGCCGCCGCCACCTCCTCCTGACAAAAAAGTCGAAAAGCATTATTACTACCCCGCGGACGCCAAGCGTATATACGAGGGTCTTCGACTACTGGAGGAGAAGGAGGCTGCAGCGAAGCGAGAGCTTGAAGAGGCGGCCAGGCAAGAAGCTGCCCGACGGGAGGCCGAGGCCGCTAGAAGAGAAGCCGAAGCCCGACGTGCAGAAGCGGAGGCGAGGAAGGCGGAGGCGGAGGCCAAGCGAGCCGAGGAAGAGCGAAGAGCCGAAGAGGCGCGGATACTTGCTGAGGAGATTGCCAGGCGTGAGGAAGAAGAGCGGCGCGCAGCAGAGATCATTAGGCGGGCAGAACAAGAGCGGATTATACGTGAACAAGAAGAAGAGAGGGAATTGGAACGCCAGCTAGATCGATTGCGAGCCCTTAGGCCGCCATCTCAGAAAAGCCTGCCCCCAGCACCGGAGCCTGAGCTGCCGCTACCCCCACCGCCAGTGCCGGAAAAGCTGGAAATGCATGATATGGCTGTGCCCCCATCACCAAAGCATATCAGCATTGGCGTCCCGCCTACTCCCCCCGTGGCCTACGTCTCTATTGGTGTTCCTCAGACGCCAAAAGTTAAAAGCATCGGTATTCCGGCCACGCCGCCAATCAGTTATGTTAGTGTAGGTGTCCCAGCCACGCCGAGAACTAAGTCGGTCGGCGTTGGCGGCACTCCGTTGCGAGTGCCAGCGTCGATAGTGCCACCGCCTCCGCCGTCCAGTCTTGGGGGTATGACTCCGTTGCATCTGAGCCCGGTGATGGAACGACTAGAGCCCAGCATTCTCAGGTCCGAGTCGCCACTTCCACCAACGCCGTGCGAGCCGATTCCGGAGTTGGCGAAGGTTTTGGCTACGTACGCCTCTGCTGGTGTGCCTGCGACACCAATCATGCATTCCGTAGGCGTACCGGCAACCCCAAACATCCATTCAGTTGGAGTTCCGCCTACGCCTGACGTTACGCTTACCTCGCTGGCGCAGCCGTCCGTGCCACGAACCGTTTCGAGGCTTGACCACATGGTGGAGATGGAGACGAGGGAAATGTGCGTGGGCACGGACGACTATCCGCCGCCTCCTCCACCCATTGTCCCTGCTGCGTACCCTCAACCTGGCCTGCCGGTGTCTATTCCCAGTTCACCTATCATGAAGGCTTTGCCTAGGGAGCCAATTCCGGAGCCGCCTGTGAAGCCTCGAATTGCTAGCACTCCGGCGTCGCCTAATCTTCCGACTACGCGAAACTTGGAGAAGAGACTGCCGGAAAAGCCACTTCCATCGGTCTCTCCAATTCTCGCTGACAACGCGAGTGTGTACTTTACGCCGAAAATCGGTCTCGATGAAGATGTGCTTCCAATGATTGACGTGGATGAGCACTTCGTCGACTCAGTAATGGATTCAGTGATGGACGATATCCCGTTCGTCACGCCAGTACTTGATAGTGCACCGTTGGCCCGGCGAGTCGATGAGCTCAAGTCGCCGTCGATGAAAGATCAAGGCCAGGTGACCCCGCCAGAATCGGATTACTACGGTACTCCACCAATGTCGAGAGAAGGACCAGGGTTTGAGCAATCACTCCCTCCAGCTCAGCCAGCTCAGCCGCCAGTTCAGGCACTGTACACTCCTCCAGTTGAGCCGGTGAAGACAGTGCAGCAGTTTGTCCCTCCTCAGCCACAGTACCCTTCAGAACCGCAGTACAATTACGTCCCAATGCCCACCCCGCCAGTGGAACATGTCGCTGTCGCGAGGGAAATTACTTTGGACCCTGCAGTTCAGGCCCCAGCTCATGCCCCAGTTCAGGCCCCCGCGCACGCTCAAGAGCAGTATCCCCCTCAACAGTACGTTGCGCCCTATCCAGAGCCCAATGTTGCACCCGTTCAGGAGTACGTCGCACCAGTTCCGCAGCCCTCTGTCGCGCCTCCAGAACCCTACATTCCACCTGTCCACGACTCTCTAACGGAGCCGTTTCCAGTTCCTGAACCTGAGGTAGAAAGACAGCTGTCAGCAATCAAGCGAAAAGACCTTGAGAAGGACCTGCCAATGGTGCCCGAGACGAAGAAGATGCCCTCGATGAAGGTGGTGAAGCGAAAACCAGTCGGTTCCGCGGCAACCTCTCCTGTCGTGGAAGAGCATCCTCAGTTTGCTCACGATCGAGCGATGATTGATGCGGCGGTCCAGCCAATACAGGCGCCTCCACAGCCAGTTCCAGAGCCCGTCCACCAAGCTATTCCACAGCAGCCGATTCACCAGGTTATCCCACAGCCTGAGCAAGTGGCTCCTCCTGTTGAGCCGATGGCACCTGTTCAGGCACCAGTCGAGCCGCATATGGCACATCAGGCCATGAACGCACCACCAGCGCTGGCGCCTGAACCTGCGGTTCACCCAGGCTACGAGGAGCAAGGTGATGGACCCGACGACCTGCTCGACGCCTACATGGAAGAACCGCCACGGCCAACTGTCCGACAACAGCGGTCGCGGACTTTTGATGGTGAGCGCCCAAATGTCTACGATTATGTTGACGGCTGGAACGACGGTTATGGACCATCACGAGGACGAGCACCGCAGCCCATGAGCCCTGAGCAGCACGGTCCACGACGGCCGCCGCGACAGAGCGCCTCTCGGACGTTTTCGCCCGACTACTATGGAATGACAACTGGTACGTCACCGCTGCGAGGGCCTCGGAACCGAGCGGTGTCCGGCCCGATGACTTCAGGAAGGCCGCCGCGACCGCCGCAGATGCCGCAGGGACGTCGAGCAGACAGCCCGGGGTCGCGCTCGCGGCTCAGAAACAACCTCGACCAGTACGATTCTCCGTTTTTCGCCCGAGACGATCGGCTGCCACTACCATCCAAGCCAGCGGGCCGGCGGGGCAACTCTCGATCAGCCTCACCTCACGACTCTGACTACGTTAGCGCATTTTCTGGCAGTGGCGACTCCGGCAGCGACTACAGGTCTGCCTACGGCGGACGAGAAAACGGAAGGAGAGGTCCACCCCGGCCATACGATGACTACTACAGCGGTAGCACATATGATGATGATTTGATGTCGAACGGCAGCAGTCGACGAAGCAGAGACAGCCGTGGTATGCGACGAACCCGGTTCAATGACTACTACCAGGGACCAGGAGAGTACCACCATCCAGTGCGGCCGCCACCTAACATTCGCCTTAGGAAACGTCCAAGCGATCCCAGCATGAGGGGCCCACCAGGTCCATCTGGTCCGCCGCCTCAAGGTCTGCCACCTCAATATGGCCTTCAGGCCCATGGGTCCGGCCCTAGTCCAGTGCGGCAGGCCCCTCCTCCGCCAAATGTGAGCAAGGCCATGGTTCCTCCGCCAGCTGTGGAGCCTGCGCCGGTTCAACCGCCATTCCAAGCGCCGCAGACCGTCCAACAGGCTCCACCTGCTCATCCAGTTCACATTCCTCAGTCTGTACAGCCGGTGACCTCGCCTGCCCATGAGCTGCCCCCACCAGTCCCCCCTAAATCAGATCTCGCTCCGCCGCAACTCCTCGTCAAAAAGAGTCGTGAGCCGGTGATTGACCAGGCCCCCATTAGGCCTCCGGAATCACCAACACGTCACTCTCCAGTACGACAGGTTTCTGGGCAGCTTCAGCAGCGACAAGTTTCTGGCCAGAGACAGGTCTCCGCTAGCCACGCGCCAGAAGTATACAGTCAGCCTCCAGCGATGCAACTCCCCGCCATTGAACGGCTTCCTCCTATTGATGCGACTCTGCACCCAGAACCTCAGCGTGTCATGAGCGAGCCAAGTACGCCTGCGATCCACAGCAATCAGTCACTTACGAATCAGTCCATGATGTCCAGTCAGTCCAGACAGACTTACGACAAGGGCTTGCCTCTTGACCCGAAATGGCACAGGGTTCAGAGTCAGCTCAACGAGATGCGATCGCAGAACAAGCACTTCAGCCTTCCTGTAATGCTGGGCAACAAGGGTAACGAAGATTTTGGCAATGTCAATCCCGTGGAAGAGTATCTCGAGACCACAGTCAAGCACATGCGTCGACCGTCTATTCTCACTGGCGAGCACGTGCGACCAATCCTGGTTGAAGACAATGGCGAGGGGTCTGATGTTGGTGGAAACGTTATTCCATTCAACTACCAGTCGCGGTCTTTCGAGGAAAACCGGCCTCAGTCAATAGAGGACTCTCGACGACACTCTACAGAGAACTACGGGGCATCGCGAAACAAGGTGAAGCGAAACTCGCGTCTGGCTGAGGTCCACTTTCCGTCTCCAGAACCCTATGCTTTCGACCCGACAAACGAACACAGTTTATACCGGGCCGGGAGGGCCGGTCTGCTGGGCCCAGAGGAGAAGGAAGCCGAGCGTGACAAGAGTCCCGAGAAGGAAAAGAGGAAGAAGAAAGAGAAGAACAGAATGTCATTTGACCCCTCTGTTCTCAGAGACCCCAACGCTATGTTTGGAGAGCCAGAGAAGAAGGAAACACCGGTGGCTGCACCAAGGGAGGACAAGCGAATGTCCGTTCCACCTGATGTGTCGCGATTCAGCGTCATTGGGCTGGCGAGCGCCTGGAAGAAGAAGAAAGGCCAGGCCGAGGCTTAATACTAACATTCACTAACGCCATGATGAAAAGTTTTTATTTGTATTTATAGTAATGAGTTATGTTATCAGACAACTTTGTCCATTGGGTGAAATTGCTTAACTGTTATCAGTAGAAGTACCAGCCTCACGCACAGCGATAGGTGGGGTACCTAAACGGCGCCCATAATATGCCATGCAACATCTCTCCCTGCGTACAAAGCACAATTGAGCCTACCATACTGGCCTCACTTCACTGTGCGTTTGGGCTCGTGTTTGGCGTGCAATTGACTCAGCTCATCATGATACCACCAGCTGACATCGCGCCATCGAATTCCAACCCCTCGAATTCCGCGCCAGCGATTGGCGCCTGAGCAATGAGCAATTAACAATGTCTTTGACGTCTCATTACTACGGTATGTGGACCCTAAAGTTATGCGAAATATGTCGCGTGTCTCTGCGCGAACCCTTATCTACTGAACCCCAGATTTGATCATCCAGATAACTGACGCGTCTCATGTGCATTACGCGATTTGAGGTTCCCCGCGATTGTTCTCCGGATGCAAGGATACCTGGTGATTACTGCAGCGCGCAGTTTATCCGATCATGGGGTTGGCCCTAGCCCCAACCAACTCCGAAACGATTAATTACCCTAACCCTAGTCGTGTGACAAAAACTCCGGGTAACCCTCCGAGACCGGTGAGATGGGGATCGAGGCAGTGACCAGATATACGGGCGCGAAACGAGATGTTTTACGTCGGCAAGTCTTCCGCGTGACACACCGCAAGCAATACAAGGAATTGACCTTCTGGAAGCAGAACCGCTGATGTCAGCCTGATGTAAGGTTGCATTGTACCTGGTCTACCGAGACGTGGGCGGAAAATACGGTCAGATGAGGTTGACATGGGGATAACGGTGGGTGACGATCATGGGCAAGGGTTGGGCAAGGGTTAGCGCGCGACGCGTTCAAGAGCCGTTTCCGGGCCTCGGAGCTATAAGTAGGATATAGGATGGTTATAATCTGTAAAAGCACGTGTATGCGAGCGTTGATGCTCAATGCGCGGCGTGTCCAATGGAGTGTGCCTGAAATGTAAGGAATGCAAGAGGGAGGCTGACCGCCAAGTGGAGGCCAAATATCTGCGCTGCTATTGGACACGCCAGGTGAGACAGAGCTGTAGGTGAGCGGTAGAGCGCAGTGCCTGTGCAGTTCCTAAGACAATTGGTTCAACCGTGCAAACGTTGAAATCATTGTGCCACTGCTTCTAATATTAATTCGCCAGTGACGCCGATTACGGCCAGCCATTTCTCCACATTCTTATGCATGGTAATTGTGGGCCCAATATGTTTGTGCGGTCCTTAAGTTACGCTGGTCACTGATAGGAAGTTTTGGCCTGAGATTAATTCTTCTAAGCGTACCGGGCGTCACTGGTAGATAACAACGGTAAATTGGCGGGTCGCAGATCATGGAGTGGGTCGTGCCTCTCACTGTGCAATCTGAGTCAATGCAGTCCTGGCTATTGTTGAAACAGCTAGGGGGCCAGGATACGATAGATCTAAGGAGAGATCTGAGATTGTGTGAATAAGATCTAATTGGTAGGGCCAAATATAGCTTTTTGGTGGTGGGCTAATCAGAAACTGACAATCACTCAAACTGATACAGTTCCAAGTGGAGAAAATTTTGACGGGCCAACGGTCGTTCCTGGCCAAAACGGGTTTCATGCATGAGACAGCGCGCCAACGAATCCTCCTGTGCTACCATAACGAGCGGCAGTAAGCCGGAGCGTAACACTGTTACAATAGCCAATAAGGTTAAAGTTTACACACGTGACTTATCACCGTTCATGCTAACTCCGCCCCAGGCTCATCTAATTCCACTCAGGCGCCATTGTTGGCCAGGCAATTTCTCTCGGGAAAAACTTTGATTGTACTGCCGGGTAACTGTCATCAGACCCTGTGGCGCGATAAGGAGCCGCAGCTCCGGCGGGCCTCGTCGAGGGCGGAGGCAATTGGCACAGGGGATATCGAAGGGTGGGAATTGAGTGCAATTGAGGGTAATTGAAGTTTGCGGGCTCGCGGGGCCAAAAATAGACAGCTATCGGTGGTATATTGAGAGCGGGAAAAAAATCTTCTAGAACATCGCCGCTCACATGACCATCCCAAAATGGCCATGTCGCATGACTTTGCTTTTGAGACTTGCTTTTGGCGCGTTTGCTTTTCCTGTACGAGATAAAAAAAATTTTTAATCCGAAATAAAAAGTGATATATAAGGTCCCGTCTGCCGTGCGAGTTGATTGCATAGCATATACCCATCGACACAGCAATTTCCCTGTCGTTCATTGCAACCACCCAGCAAGAACGCAGATTGATTGCTCATTTTCGCGTCAGGTGACTACAAGGCCTGTGACGTTTTTTTTCCACATTAGTAACCTATTCTTTGTGCCTAGGGATATTTGGTTTATCGACATTCAGTCAACTCATCTGCCACTAATTGCGCGAGCTAATTGCTTGTGAATATTGCGATACACCGGGGTCGAGTTTTATTAACTGATAAGAGGGGGTGAACACCGCGATAGGAGGGCGACCACCACGATAAGACTCAACCACATAAGCACGACAGACAATTGGCCAATCAACCTCAGTCGCATAAGCGAATTAGCAACACTAGACCAGCATAAGCATACGAGGTTTTATTAGCCTCGTCCCACGACAATCGTCACTATACCACACACAGCACAAACACAGAACATAATCTCGTCGCTACGCTCCGAGATGGACTCTGCAAGAATTCCCACGGTGCCATGTTCGGCATCCATCCCACAGGGCTCATCGATTTCCATGTTGTCCCCACCTCTATCTCCTCATCCTACGCTCGTGAAGTTGGCGAAGAGAGAGGAGCCAAGGAAGCGAGGCTGGGACGAATACAACAAGGAACTCACTGAGAAACTCACTGAGCA
Organism: Blastobotrys robertii; assembly: GCA_030564385.1. NCBI lineage: Eukaryota > Fungi > Ascomycota > Dipodascomycetes > Dipodascales > Trichomonascaceae > Blastobotrys > Blastobotrys robertii. The sequence goes on from JAJLUQ010000009.1 coordinate 46,309, forward strand.
GCTCAAGAAGCCTAAGGTTGAGGAAAAGGTCAAGACAGAGGCGTCTAAGTCTGCCTCAGCTTCTGTTGGCAGTAGCTTCACACAGCTCACCACCACATGCTACACCAACTTTGCGAAGGACCCCAAGGGCTACTTTGAGCGAGAACGTGAGCTACTTGCCTTCTACCCCGTTCGACACGTTACGAGCGCACAGTCAGTTAATGTGACGAACCCCAACTTCCCCGCCTCTAAGAACATTTACGAGGCTGCGAATCACATGCTCGAGAAGGTCAAGCGAACTACGCGAGCTTCTCGGGCCGTTTACGAATCGGACGGCGCCATCACGCGGGCCAGCGCTCGGGCTAATAAGACAGTCTCCCCGCGACGACCACGATCTACTTTGCCGTCCTCTGTCAAGGATATTGTCTCGGCCGCTCCATCTCCACGATCCTCCACGCCAAAGCCGCGAAAGCCAAAGGCCACTACTTCTTCCAATGGCTGCCGGGTCCACGACGCTCCACTGGAGGAGTTGGGCGATTACGCTCCACCGGTGTCGTCGCTTCCCGCCGGAAAGAGCCTAAAGGTTGACTGGAAGGGGTCACCGATGGACCTCTCCACCGATCCAAACGTGCACCTGCTGCATCCAGCCGAGGTCCACCTTGCTTCGGTCCTGAGACTACCGGCTGAGCTCTACATTGACTCCAAGAAGCGGTTGTTTGCTGAAAAGGTCTACAGACTGCAAAACAACCTGCCGTTCAGGAGAACAGACTCGCAGAAGGCGTGCAGAATTGATGTCAATAAGGCTTCAAGGCTTTTTACGGCATACGAGAAGGTTGGCTGGCTGGAAGATGAAAACTTCACAAAGTACCTTTAGAGCGCCGCATATCATTTACAGGACATCAACGTCTTCACCACCCGCCAGGGCTAATATCCGCATTGACTGACGACACTGCATCTCCGCATGGACACTTCATCACTTCATCACTATTATTTATTTTTGGGTTTTTTTATTTGTATTATCATTGGGTTTATACAGGATAGGTTTAGGGCATTAAAGTAGCATAATGTATTTTTATCATTGAGTTGGAGTTCAAGAATATCTTCTAAAATAGTGAGACCGGATAGCTGGTGCATCCGGTGGGTTTCTGCACAGGCAGGTCCGGCGTGAAAACACCGGCAAAGAGAATTCAATTCGTCAGTGACAGTCTCTGCTGGTCGCATCTGTTGTGGATGACGCAATTGCCCATGGTCCGCGACGGGCCACTGTGCCTTAAGGCCCCGCAGCGCCGTGATCTGTACATGCGGAAATGCACGAGCTGGTGATACGTACATAAATGTATGTCGGCCTCGCTTTTTAACGTTTTGAATGCACCATTTCAGCCTTAAGTAAACATGGGCGTGGCTGGTCGCCACAAATTCTGAAGCTGGCCCACACACTCCTCAAGCCACATGGCGGACACGAACGATACAGACCTCAGTTCCTCTACCAGTCCTACCAATGCCTCTATATCCATCAAGCGTCATAGTTATGCTCGTATGGGCTTACGGGGTTTACATCTCCACGTGCATGACAGTACATACATCAGCCTAGACTGCCAGCCACCATGCAGGTATTAGCGTTTGACGCGTTTCAGACGCGGTGGAGGTGAAGTCGGTGCCTGGTGGCGGGTAACCGCTGTCTACAGTGTCGCACTCTTCGGCTTCCAAGCTGCAAATCAGTGTATTGGCGGCGCATGTAGTCAATTATACGTATAGAAGAACGCGTCGCCTGGACTGCCGCATAAATAAGCTGCCACCGCTTGATTCGCCGTGGCTCAGAAAGTGGTGTATGATGCTGGTTTAACGCCGGTATGGTTGTCAAGCGGTCGTTTCTTTGAGCATTGACTCGCCGTGGAGGCCCATGAATCGGCTAGACCCAGAAATGATCGTATCCGTCACACAGTCCACCGTTAAGTGTACGTCAATCGTGCATAGCGACGCATAATACCATGACCCTGGTTCGTAAGTGGGAATCCGAGGTAACTCGCAGTGTGTGCGTGTATGCAGATACCGGTATCGTCCTCAAGGTTTCTATAGGTTTATCAGATGTCAGCCAGGTTTGACTTGCTGTGAGGGTATTCTCTCAGAATAGGTGTGTAGTTTTCAAGATCGGCTCACGAGCTGTATACAGGACGTGGAAGCCATTGCCTCATGTTTGTATAGCCCGATGGGTATCTTTGGGAAAGGCTTCGGTGGAGCTGCACTGCTCTTACCCTCGGTGCCATGCGGTCAATCGTGTCCGTACAATGACAAGCTAACGTCGTTAGGCTGGGTTGGTCTAGCGCCAATGGACTGGTGCGCTCGAGAACTCTTGCAACCATGAAGTTGGGTGCCCAGCGGGTGAGAGCTGGACAGCGTGGATGCATCGATCTTCGAGAGTCCAGTACGGCAACCTCTCAGAAGTTGGCAAGACTATCATAACGAGCTCAGCGGAATGGCTGACTTATGATGTCAATTGGTATCTTCGTCCGTGAACGATTCCTTCTTTAGTTACCGAACGGTGGCTCTCGACGTTGGTCCTTTGAAGGCTAACAATCCGTTCAATATTTCGAAAGGGCACGGATCATTGAATCACACGGGCCGATACTCAATACAACGCTGTGATTGCTAAAGCGTGGTGGTATGAGATCACTTGGAGTATAGATTCCTGAGGGGGTCGCGTGCTAGTCCTAGCTGGTCTCTCTGAGCCTCAACTGCCGCCACTCGCCTAGTAGCGTTAGCAATAGAGACATAATCTCAATTGCTCGTCGCTGCTTCAGATGCGCCATGTGCGAACAAGGCTTTCGATCAGCTCTCTGGACAGTGTGGATTCGGATACTCTGCGGTAAGCCCAAGGTGGTACAATCATCTGAGATCTCACTTAGGTCAACGTGAAAGCGATCTCAAGCCCACTTCAAGAACAAGCACTTCATTGACTAGTCAATTCCACCATGCTTCTACTCAACGTCAGCGTGATTGATCTGTGATGAACTCCCAACTGCGTCCAATCTGTTTCTCTCACTCGGCCCTCGAGAAACTCACCAAAGCAACAATCTACAGGTACACGGCCCGGACAAGAACACAAAAGACTTCAACCGAGGAATCTATTCTCCCACAGCGCATCCTCAGCTCAGAAATCTGGTCACAACCAAATCATAAACCTTGCAACAAACACACCTTTTTCATTACAACTGGAACAAACGCCACATCATACCAAACGGTTCAAAATGTCAAAAGTTGTCACACTTAAACTCCCCAGCTCTGTGCTACAAACCATAGTTCCAAACGTCTCGACACCGGCACCAAAGGCTGCTTCAAAGAAGAAGCTCGCGACAGGCGCAGTTGCCTCGCCTTTCCCCGATGAATCAACACCAAAAGCCGTCACAGGCGTCAAAGCAAATATGGCGACCGTCAACGCGTCGCTGAGGGCCTTGGATCGAACAGGCACCAAGACAAGAAGGTGGAAGCGAGAGCCTATAGAGCTGAAGAGTTTCACGGGCGTGAAGTACTCGCTGAATTGCTGGGCAACAGAGGGCTCAGAGACAGAGTTCAAGGTGAAGAAGAAGGAAGAGAAAAAGGTCGTAAAGAAGGAGAAAAAGGACGACGAGGCACCGCTGAGTGAGCTCTAATCAGAGTCAGACGTGAGCTGTCTGCATTCAATGATTTGTGCATTCGTACTCTGCGATTTAAGCCTCTGTTATGGCCTGGCGCTTGATTTACAGAAATCACTGACACTAACAATTTAAGAGATTTTTCTCATGGAAGGATTTTGCTCATCGTCGACTGAGCTTATCAAATCAAGTCAACAGACATTTGCACTCTTAGGGTGACTTCAATGTTTCTTTGTTTCGCCGCTAGGGTACTGGTCTGTGCGTGTGGACAATCAAATTGGGTGTGCGCAAAGAATGCTCACGGTGCAAGAACCATGAGCTGGGACTCATTATTGAGGTTACAGATAATACCCAAACGCCTCCGCAGAACCACAGCGCCCTTTTGCTTGGATCGTTCGACAAGCCTTGACCCGGTTCGTCGCCGATGAGGTCAGAATTGACACACTGTCACCGGTAATGATAGTCAACAAGGCAGCAGCTGGAACTGTAACCCTATCACCAGCTGGATAGAGGACCTCAACGAACTCTTTACGCAAACAAACTATCAAGAAGTAGACGATTTGATTAGCATTGCATCTCGATTGGAGAAATTGAATTTAGTTGAGGGTTGATATTTATAAAGAATAGACTTTGAATTCAGGCTCGTTTCGCGATAGGGTATCATGTAATTACTAGCCAATGCTATTCTATGCTAATTAATCTACGTTGCCTAGCCTCAGACTGAATTCTGAGGCTAAACTTGGGGAGGCGTGGTAGAAGGTCCATAGCACTCACGCTACTCACGCTTTCATGCTTAATCGTCCTCTGGCTGGTATCGCTGCATGAGTAGTCGCTTGTACTCAGTTGGGTTCTTGTCCCACAGTTGGGCAGCCTGAGCGTTCAGTGGAGAATCGTTGTTTGGCTCGCCAAGCAGTGACTGCAGGGAAAGCAGAATGGTCTGTACGTTGTAAACAGCACTCCACTGGTCCTTGAGAATGTCGAGGCAAATGTTGCCAGACATGTCGACGTTTGGATGCCACATTGCGGAAATGAATTTGACGGTAGGAGCAGTGTATGGGTAGGTTGCTGGGAAGCTCAGCGAGATTTTGAATTTGAGGCCCTCGTAGAAAGTGTCCTTGACACCTTCGACAGTTCCGGTCCACTGAAACATGTTGGAGTCGGATTCTGGAAAGGCTGAAACTCCTGGAGTGTTGGACATCTGATTAGTATACGATGAAAATGACGGACACAACGAGCGCAACGAAGAATGAACTGTTATGAAATGAATTCTGGTGGTAAGGGAAGTTCACTCAGCCTGAAGATGTTCTGTCCTGTTGGATCAAGGCTGAATCATGCGTAAACCTAAACGCTCGTAGCGGCGCTGTCGTGTGTTTAGCGCCGGCCAAACGTCAGCAATAAGACCTTACAGTAAAGCTCCTCAAATCACGCTGACAGTTGCTAATAATTGGAATTGAACTTGATGTAGCGCTCCATGGTTCGCCAGTTGGCGCCTCCTACTCACCATCAACTGCATTAGCTCAGACTGCAACCGCTTGGTGACAGAATGGCTGTCTGGGACACCCATTGTAGCGGAAACAGGCCTGGTAGAGGGGTTGCTTGTTTGGACTGTGGTCATGATTTAGGAATGGTGGATCAATGTAAACAAACAGTCGAGTGTTTATTTACTAGTAGGGTACGGGTCTATGCGGCGTAGAAGAGTCACGTGATTTTGACCGAGGATTTTCCGGCCTCCAGGAAGGAATTTCAGCATTGAAGTGCTAGTGAGGTATGCTCGTGGGACTGGAATTTTGGGTGAATGAGTTAATGGGTGCAAAGAGGTGTTCAGGGAAGCTGGGGTATGAGCAGATCGATGACATTGACGTGAATGGTTGTGGTGGAAATCAACTCCAAACTATCAACTTTCAGTGATGACGGTAGAGACGAGGCATGGACTAACACTGATCTATGCCTATCAGACATTGGACCAATTCGGTGGAAGTTTCACAGCAAGCCAAGAACCAAATTGGATAACGAGCTCAAAATATTGACTTTTTCTGGCGAGTGTGTCTTAACGTTTGGGCGGATGATTCAGTTTTGCCATAACTCAGCTAAGCCTGGTGAGCGGTGCAGCAGTGAGGTTCACTTTTTAGGTTCACGTGAAATCGATCGGACAGGTAAGAACACAGCGTTGGCGTGAGATTTGGGTTGGGCAGCTAAGACCAATTGGTTTCAACTGACTCACAAGGGTTACCACTGTTTTTAGGCAATCGTCGTCTGACGTGATGACGTCATGAGAGAGAATTAGGACTTGAGTATTTCAGTTAATCTCCATTTGTCCCACATGAATCACAGTTACGTCGAGATCACCTGTCTCTCGTATTCCCTGTCTCACGCCATTGCGGGCTGGATCCTTGCTCCGGTCGGATAGCGCTTATCCGTTCCGTGGTCCGGCCCCTTTCCGCTTTCCGTTCGCTTCCGCCCGTGCTTACCGATGATTTGGCTTCCGTTAAGAGCAGCGAGCACATGCTTTGGTGGGGCCACCCCAACTGTAAGGCAGAACCCACCAGAGATAAACTCAGCGGAAGACCTGCACTCATACCCACCCGTGCCTGGCTCCGTCGCCTCGTCAGCCCTGTCCAAGGCACACAGGTCCCGATCTCGCGCATGTCGCAGGAGTTCTCCTGTTGAGGCAATCTCCCGCCTCGATCTGAGTCAACTTGACTCAACGGCTTCTGTTTGGCGCGCTGTCAATCATACCAGCAAGGTAAGAGCGGAAGACTGTGCCGTCAGGGGCAATAGTTCTGGCAGTCATTGAACCTCTCAGTGGCAGTTTAACACCTCAGTGGCAATCATGAGGCCAGGCTGGTGGCGTACGTCACATGTCATGTAAGTAACCATGTAGTTACCAGGAACTGTACAGGAAACGTCCGGGCCATGTACTTCGTCGCTTAGCCGGGGCTTCCATCGATGATCGAGTCGTTGCCGATTCGATTCCCTGCGATTCAACGCCTGTGATTCTGATGCTTCGAATGTTCGATGCAACGGCCATCGGGCATCGTCAGATGCCATCGGTACCGTGGTGTTGGTTCATAAAACTACGCATTACACTAGTACACCTTCAAGATTAATATCGCTGAATTTTGATATACTTCACCCTACACAACTGAGTATTATGCAAAAGCCATGCACTCACGGCTTATCCCTGCATTGGTGCGTGCGAGTGCTTCGGGCAACTGGCCGCGGCCGCCGGTGCCAGCGGCTAATTACTAGCATTGTTCGTTCCACCATGTAGCGTACTGCTGCATATATTGCCAGCGCCGGGAGTAACCGACACCAATAACGTGTTAGACTCAAGTCTCCGCCACACCTCGTATTTTGTTTGCATGCTTGTATTCTCATAGCTACACTCCCTGAATTTTTGGAAGTAGAAGCTACGCTTGTTGATATATATCAGTCATAAATGACAAGTCAAACGCACGCAAGTTACATTTACTCAACGGTAGTCCCACTCTTCCCAGAACGCGTAACTAGTCAATTCTGCGCGCGGCTACCTTTCTCCACATAGTCACAAGCATATAAAAAACATTTACAAATTATTAATCACACCGCTATACACTAAGATGTTATATAAACACACTATAGCGGCATCAACGCGCTTAGCGTTCACCTGGCAGACACCCCTACACGTATTTATGCATGCAAAGTCAAGTTGCATCTTTCTAGGAACGCACCTTGTCGCCCCTTAATCCCCACAAGGCGTACGTACAGCGGTCTAGATCCGTGTTGTCGCTTTCCTAGATAAGCCTAGGCGGGTGATACGTAACTTTTACTTACAGTACCGCGCCGTGGCAAAACCCATTCAATTATGATCGCCAGCCAGGTAAGACATTCCTCAAAAAAAAATACTACTATGTGTACGCGCGGGACGAAATATTATAGTGTCATTGTCCTGTATTGCATTCTTTGCATGCGTTTGCAGATTCCCTGCACGAGCCACTCACTATTTTAGCTGTTTGCTGTATATTACACATTAATTGATCGATACCTAAAGGCTTATGCTAATTGTCGCTCGCCAGTCTGAGCTGTCTTATGCTGCACTCGTGTTGAGTGAGTGATCGTTAGTCAGGCGCGCCTGTTCTTATTTTCTGAAGATGGGCAGTCTGGTCACCTGCCCGCGGTGCTCTTCTTTCTCATCATTCCGTTCTCTTCCTTCCTCGTCTTCTTGGCCCACCTCAGACCGCAAGCGTTGCAGAGCGTCTTTGGACCCTTGGGTCCCTTTCGCCACTCCGGGCTCTCCATGGCACCGCACTCGGCGCAGACGTGCGAACTGGTGCCAAAGGCGTTGAGCTCAATGCCGTGGTGGTGGTGCTTGCTGGACTTTCGTCGGCCGGCGGAGACCGGCCGGCCCATAGCGGCCGCCATTGCCGGGACGCCCATGAGGCCGTACCGCTTGGGAGGCAGAGTGCCGTGATGCGTAGCCTGGAGGTTCTCCTTCTTCATGGCCATGGAGTAGCCAGAGAAGTCGATTCCGCCGTCCCGGGCGTAGTACGGCATAGGGGCCCTGATGGGGTTGACAGGGGGGATACCGTTGACGTCAAAGACGCCTGGCAGCGAGTAGCTCTTGCCCCGCATCTGCGCAGCGTCCAGGTAGTAGTCCTTTCTCCTGATTGGCGAGGGCTGCGAGATGTTTGCCTGCACAGGTGACTGGTAGTAGTGGGGAGAGACGAGCTCAGAGTTGGTGGTGTTGTCCCAGTAGGCGCCGGAAAGCGGGTCATTATCATCGAGCGTGACCCGGGCCGTGATTCCGGTCAGTTCCGAGGTGGATGAGTTGTGCTGGTTGTACATGGGCTCGTCAAACGGCTGGTAGTTGTGTCGCAGCAGGCTGGGGGCGTGCATGGCCTGCCGGAAGTGAGGGTCCATGTACATTGAGTCTGCAGAGATTCCCAATGCGGTCTTGGGGGGGCTCTCGTGCTCTTCAGCGGGCATCATAGATAGGGGGTCTTGGTAGATATCGTAGCAGGAGTAGGACCTGTTGTAGTTCTCTACCGGTGGGTTCCATGATTCTTCGTAGGCTGGGGCCACGCTCTCCTCGTAGGTGGTGTAGGAGGCGGTCGTGGGGATGCTGGAGGGCAGGGAGGAAGGGATGCTAGAGGGAATAGAGCTTGGGATGGAGGAGGGCAGCCCGGACTTGACGGAAATAGCGGATTTGGGCGGCTCAATGACCAGCGTATTATCGTATGGGGTATGCTGGAAGTTGTCGCTAAAGGACTGGGTGAGCGTCAGCGGCGGCGTGAACACAGACAGCTGCAGGTTTGTTGGGGACGCCTTGGCCGAGGTGGAGTCGATGCCTGCATTGGACGGCCTGGGTGACTCGTAGCGAGCCATTTCCTTCTGCATTCTGGAAGCCTGTCGCCTGGACCACAGGTTGGCACTCAGGGAGCCGGGTGGGGTCGGCGGCCGGCTCACGAGTTCATCAGGCCGGAACACTAGTACCAGCCCCTTGCACGTGTTGCCCGTAGAATTAATGACATTATTGATATCCATAGAAGACATCGTCGAAATGTCAGTGTCATCGCTGCCAAAAAAGGGCCGGCCGACAACGTTGAACACCTTGAACCCGCCAGACTGGTCCTTCAGCTTGTACAGCTGCTGCATGCTAGATCCGTTGCTCACGGACGTTTTCATGGAGTCCAGAAACCTATGTTAGCATGTTTGCTTGTGTAATATTATGGCGTTGCTTTTTACCCCAATACGAATTAGGGTAAGGAGCAGGGCAGAGTAGGGGGTGCGGCTTACCTTGTAATTTCCGAATCATGCAAGTATTGAGTGATTGGAGCGCCCACGACGAGGCTCTGATGGTGGCCCGTGTAGTACTCGACGGAAGGCGAAGCGAATACGACGGTGCCGGTGCAGGATATTATGAGGATGAAGTCTGAGCCGTGTCCGGCTGGTGGACAGGCGTGTTGGCTGGCTTGATGAGCATTGTGAGGAGAGCTGTGCGGTGAATGCTGTAGTGGCTGTGGTTGTGGTGGGGTATTATTCTGTGGTTGTTGGTAGTGAGAATGTGAGTGATAAGGCTCGGCTAAGTTTGCAATTGACTGTTTCTTAGTGATAGTGATTGGTTCGAGCTGTGAGGCCGACCGCGAGTGCTTCTTTGATGTTCTTTCATGCTCCATTAGTGAGTGGTTGTAGACTGGGTTGATTACGGCTGCTTGCATCTCATAAATATCTGCTAGTGGTGAGAGCGGACGGAAGATATATATTTCTTGCATTCAAAAGAAGAAATAATGGGGTGGGCCGACTGAGGTAATTAGCCAGCAAAAGGAACCATCTGCACAGACCAGGTCCGTGAAAAAAGAATGTTAAAAAATAAATACTGCAAGGGTGCTGCGTGAGCTTGGCGAGCACGGTAGAGTACTTCAAGCCATCGTCTCCATCTCGCTACACACAGAGCCTATTCTATTCCATTCTATTTCTTCAAGTCAAAACATTTACATCCTCGCCCCAGTCCCTCGGTACACTGATGAACGTCCCTGCGCTGACCACAAAAAGAAAAATTACAATCCTTGTCATGTACTCCATATACGTCGGCCGGCTATTCATTCAGGAGGCCCTTGCTTCATTCCGGTTTGTTCCCTGCTATTATGGCGCCAGCCAGTGAATTCGGCAGACCCTGACAAGTTCAATTGAATGAAAAGATGGTCACCCACCGCAAAGAATATGTCCTAGCTTCGAGACGCAATGGAATAGGCAGGGATCGTCGGTCGCGAGCCAAACAGCCATAGTTGCAGTTATATCACTACCGACGCTGCCTATATGTCTGTATAACAAACGCTTCTGGTGAGCCTAGCTCGGTTCTCTAGTCGTCGCTTCGCTGGGGCTGGGGCTCGGGCTCGAAGCGAGGTTTGTCCCAATTCGGTATTTTGCGTATACCAATTCGGAAGAATGAACCAGACCGGGCTAATTTCATGGGCACCAAAACAGCCACATCCCAGCCTAATCCTTGTACTGTAACGTGGCCAAATATAGAACACAGGCGCAGGCACGGCAGGGATCTTTCCACGCGTCCTATCTCGCCATAGACGCTCTACGCCACTGACCGCCACAAATTAGTACTGAGACCACCCAGTGCGGTTCGTGGTCTCTTCTCGGCCTCCACGTGACTTATCTCCACTACGGACTTAAATGGTCAATCACTTCCTAGTACTACCTCGTGCGCGCTTCTACCGACGCAGATCACCTTCTACATTGAGAGCAAAATATCGCCCCTTCCTTCCCATGTGAAGACCCACATCAGCAGGGACGGGACACTCGGACCCTGAGCGTCGCGCCTCATATCATTGCCTGTTTCCTACCGCTGAGAATTTAATTTGCCATGGCCAGGCAGGGCTCAACCCTTACAGTACTCACCGAGTGCCACAGGCATGTTAAGCATAGATAAGCATAGGCAAAGAGGCAGGTCTTAAACAGTAAGCGCTACAGAACGCCATAAAGACCACTCGCTGCGCTCCGTGGTCTAATCCAATGCAGATATCAGCACCTTAATAATCAATGCAGTAATTGTTAATGCGGCAACTTTCTATCTGCGCAGTGAACGCATAGCCAACGAAGTGTGGGTCTGCCTCGTGATGTTCCACTCTTCAGGTACGAGATTAAGACATTCCACTCAAGACAGGTCAGGGGTCCCTGGTCCTAGCCGTGACCACATGTCGAGTCACGGTTGTTCGTTACTAAACCACGAGCGCACGGCTAGCGAGGGGTAAGGAGTTTAACAAAATACACGTACCTGGGAAGCAAAAAGGATCCCCCAGCGGGGTTTATGGACGACACCGGAATTGAACCGGGGACCTTTCGCATGCTAAGCGAATGTGATAACCAACTACACCAGACGCCCTGGTACGCTTTCGAAATGTTGTTGAGCCGCTTGCCCCTGATTTTTCACGAGGTAAATATCAGGGTTAGGGTCTGTTGCCGGGGCAACAGACCCTAACCCTGGTAAAATTCCACCCTAACCCTGATTTTATGTCCCAAAATCGGCTATTTCATGTTCCAAGCGAAAACTTAATCAAACGGGTGTCGTGGCGCAATGGTGAGCGCATCGGATTTCGGTCCTCTCGATTGCAATCGAGTACATGATATCTTCCGAAGGTTGCAGGTTCGAGTCCTGTCGACATCGCTTTTTGCAGCTGGATCTTCTGCTCTTCTTCAAAGCTTCTCTTTTGTTTAATGATTCCAACTGGTAAACCTCTTCAGTGTGTTGAGGCGAACCTGGCACTAATATGCCCTACAGAGAAACTAAAGTCCGAGATCCGAGAGAGATGGATCAGCTAAGTCTGAGCGGAATTAGACTGTTGCATGTCCATCAATGCAAAGTCGAGCTGCGTTGAGGTGCAAAATATCGTGCAGCAAAAGTCCCACACGTACCATATGTCAGAAGAACCGGTATAATGGGAAGTCATGTGACTTGAATGTTTCGTATTATTTAGCGTTGGTTTAATATTTGAGAAATTAGTTTTGTGGCATTGAGGGTAGGATTGGTGGCGTGGTAGCGCACGTTCGCTGATCGCACGCAACTGATCAACGACGCCAAGTGCCTGAATCTCTTTGGAAGCCTGCATTGAACACCAAATAGGCAAGCTCATCTATTTGTGCCCCGCTGGGCCAATGAGCGGATTTAGCTGGACGGCTGATAACCCGTGAGACACGGGGATTAAGCTCAGTGATGATCGGATCGGCGTTGGTGAGACCTTGGGGTGTTCAGCTCGGCACAGTGTTGCGCCGAGGGTAATTGCGTGTTTTACCAATAGAAATGTAACACCGTCCTCACCGCCGGGTGGGTTATTCACACCACTAATACTGACATGTAGGATTAGTTGCAGCCACTTGGGAAGTCGTGCAATTAGTGCGATAGTGATGAGTACAGCGGTATGTCGTCATTATTCTCACGCTATCAAAAGCTGGCGCGACATATCGTTCGGGTAATAGAGACAATAGAGGGGTTGTGAACTCCATAACGTGATTACTCTGTAAGATGCTTGTGAGATCACCAATGCGCCAAAGATGGAGCCAGATATCCTCATGACATGCGTTTTTGAAGTATACCGGCCCGTTACAAGCATGAATCAGAGGTTGAGTTAGTGGGTTAATGCAGCTCGAGGAATAGCTGAAAGATACCGAGATAAAGCATTCAGTTTAGAGGTATGACAAACCCTCGATTAGCACGTACTGTGTCCACCAGCCACGCTTCAGCCACCCGTCTGGCGCCAGAAACGCGCTGTTGGTCTAGAACCCACCACTAGACATCTAGAACTCCGCAGCTGAGACTACCATCGCCTCCTACATGCACCGCGGTATTAGTTTAGCGCTTCGCCACCGTCAAGTTTCGTCTTTTACGGCCCTGTCAGCCGTTTCATCAGAAAACGCGTCTTCACGCATGCTGAAAAATCAGCCGCTTGTTGCGTACCTGCTTCTGGCCACCCGGTCACTAGCCCGGTTGGCTGAGCGACGAGGGAAGAGACAGCGAGTAGATTTCACTGAAAATGTCGGGCCGTCGTGACATTGTCAGGGCAACCAAAACTTTGCACGCAGGGGAAGCCAGCCACGTGGAAATTTTGCAGGCAATTTTTAATGTAAATCATCGCTGGCCTGTCAAATGGCTGTTCAGGGTTCTGGCTTTGAAATCAGCTAGTCAACCAACAGAGCACTATAGCACAGTAACTTGTACCATTTGTTAGGCTAGTTGTCTTGGTGGTGCCGTTGGGTCTCACTGGCGCATCGCGACATGCATTTTCATGTATGGCTCGAAAATTTTTCCTGGAACCCTAACCCACAACAGCTTATAAGAAAGTCCAATTCCAAGTTTATTCCTCATGTCGACGTACTTCATAGGATCATTTCTATAGTATACGACCTTTTTTGAGCTCTTTAAAAGAGCCACAGAATCCAACTTGGTTGATGAGGTAGATACCTGCATGCCCTAGAGTGAGAACTACAAGTTTGGCGTCTTTTGATGGCCATCTTCTTCAGCCTTTCGTTTATGGCGGTGCTGAGACGCTTGGAGCTTGAGATCTCCGCAAGGAGGTCGGCCCCAGCCGTTGTTTGAGGTACAATCGTCTAGAGAGGAGCGATGATCTCGACCCTTTGTCTGTGTCTCTTCGGAGGAGTGGCTTTGGGTGGGCGTGTATGGCTGTCTGACAAGTCTTCCTTTGCGAGTTGTTTGTGCAAGTGAACAGTTAGCGAGGGAGTGGATTCGGCGTATACGAGAATGATTTAGGTGCAGTATAGTAGGCAGTATCTAGTAACACGGTTTTAATTCACATTTTTGGCGTCGCCCTCTAAGAGTGTTCCTTTACTCTGTTTCCACCGTGCTAGCGTTGCATGCCGAAGCCGAAATTTTCTCGGAACGGCCGGCCTGTCTGAGGCGGGAGCTAAGACATGTGTGAATTAAACAGTCAAACGGGTATGACTATCATCGTCTCTGTCGCTACTACGTTACCTCTCCCCACCCATGATAGGTTCCTTTTAGCCGAATCATGTTACATGGGTAGAGAGACGTGGGGGCGCGCTGCAATTGAGGTTACAGCATTGGTTTATTGGGTGACTTGCGTAACCCAAGATAGCGAATAGCTAAGCAACGTTACCTGCGCCCAGTAAGGTTTGGGTTACATTGAGTTTTAGTGGGATGTAGTATCCCCACACCATCAAGAGCACACACAGACAAGATAAATATCCCTGAATCCGCTCCTTGATAAGACATTGAGGTACGCTTGACTCACTAATACCCTCACGACAAGACACGATGACTGTGACTGGAACTATTAGCCCTGAGACCGGCTTGACGTACCTGGAGTCCCTGAAGCGAGACGGTTTCGTCCGGATCTCCAAGATTCTTACCGACGACGAAATTGAAGCCCTGCGGAAAGCCACCCAGCACTCTGCTGAGCTTGGACGAACCGGCAAGTGGCCCTATGTTCGAACGCTGCCAAACCAGTTCCCGCCATGGAACGATGACCTCTCCAACGGTATCTGGGGTATTCAACACCTGATGCACCCAGACATGCCTTACCACGAGCTGTACACCGCGTCATACTTTAACGATAAGATCATTAGTGTCATCAAGGAGCTGCTGGAGCTAGAGACTGATGATGAATTGGTGATGGAGCTGTACAATCTGCTCATTAGGCCCACCAAGGATTTTGACCTGAGATGGCACAGAGACGATATTGGACCTGATGCCACGGCGGAACAGGAGATGGAGCGACTGTCGCAGCATGCCTGGCACGCTCAATGGAACCTGGCGCTGTATGACGACTCATCGCTGGTGGTTGTGCCTGGCTCGCACAAGCGGGCGAGAACCGACACGGAGCGAAACGCTGATCCGTTCGCGAAGGAACTGCCGGACATGGCCGTGGTCCATATGGCTCCCGGTGATGTCATCTTCTACAACAACAACATCCTACACAGGGGCGTATACTCGTCGGCTAAGGAGCGAATGACTCTGCACGGAAGTGTGGGGCATCTCAGGGGTAAAGGCACTCGGGCCAGAAACGTACTGCAGCACGGCGTGAAGGACTGGGTTTACAGGATTGACTTCGAGGGCTTGAAGAGCGAGACGGAGATCAGCAGGGCTAAGGAGATGAGGGACCGGCTGGTCGAGCTCGGCAAGCAGAATGCTGATGTGGGGTTCTCTCAGAAAGATAACCTTTAAAGCCGCCAGAGAAACTTGAGTGAGCGCGCCGCTTAAAGGAGCCCTGAACCCCCACTTATATATAACGATTCACGACTGATGATTTTCTATTCAAGTTCACGTCTAGTAGTTTATTCCGTGAAGTTGGTGTTCGTAGGAGATATTAGAGGTTGTCTAGTGGAGCGCCAAAATCTGCTTTCCCTTTCCGCTCACATTGCCTTCCATGGCACGCATAAACTTCTCCAAAATCACCTTGTCGCTATCGCTTTCGCTCCAGGTTGTCTCTGTCGCTGGCACCTCGGCAATCTTGCTGTCCGCGCACAGCTGCAGAATCTCCGTCTTGAGGCCGTACGACTTATCTGGATTCCTCTTTGCCCACCGCGAGACCCAAAACCCGTGTGCGTGAATGTCTTTGAATATCTGTGGACCCGCGCCCAGCATGATTGGTTTCTTTGACATGGCTCCGTACGTGACGAGGTGACCGCCTTCAGTGAGCACTTTGATGAGGTTCGTTGCTGACTTCCCGCCGACGCAGTTAAGCGCGACCTGCAGACTGGCTCCGTTGAGCCAGCTTTTAATCTGCTTATACGTCTCTTTCTTCTCCATATCTTCTTCTGTGATTACGTGTGTTGCACCGAGAGACACCAGTTCTTTGCGGAGAACCTCGATATCTGGTTTGTTCCGGACGACCGCGATAGAGTTCAATCCCCAAGCCTTTCCCAGTTGCAGAGCTGACCGTCCCACGCCGGAATTAGATCCGTTCTGTATGAACCAGTCACCGGCTTTTAGTTCCGCAAAGTCCTTCAGCATTCTGTACGCAGTCGGAGGGTTCACCGTCACAGTGGCCAGCTGAACAGGACTAACCTTACCGATGAATTGGCTATAGTTGTCGATAACACTTTCATCAACAACGGCGTGAGTGGTCCAGGTGGCCACATTCTGAGCCTTTGGAAGCACCCAGTCGCCAGCCTTGAAGTTCCTCACACCTGGTCCCACTTGAATAACTTCGAATGCGCCTTCTTTACCGCCACCGGCAACTGGAACCTCTGTACCGAGCTCTGTAGTGAACGGGGGAAGGTCTCCATAGACTCCCTGGACAATGTTCACATCTGCCGGGTTAATTGGAGCCGCCAGTAGCTTGATTAGGACTTGGTTGCCTGTTGGCTCCGGAAGGTCGTGGGAGTGGACCCTGAGCACGTCCAGCGGTTCACCGTGCTTCTCAAAGACAATTGTCCTCGCCCGGGTGGAGATTGACCGGATTAACCGGATCTGGGCCAAACGACGTAGCATTGTGGTGATAACTAATTAATCTTTGCCGGTTTGCCGTTGGGTTATCGATAAACGCGCGGCTGTGGATTGGGCTAATCAATTGTCTACACGCTATGCCACCAAAGCGAGGCAAGAGAGGACACGGACTTCTTCCAAAGGCTCTGATCCGCAGTTGGGCAGCCTTGACAAGCCGTTGTGAGCCATTGTCAGCCTTGCTGTCCTCGTGATTGATACCATGCGATCACGGCCTTGATGGTGACGCGGATGGAACATTACGCCTACTTTATATATTCAAGCGCGGTATTGTCCTGACTCGCCTGAACCCGAGGTAAGAGCTACAATGTGATTGCATGGACTCAGGGCACATTGGTATCCAGGGAGGGTCGGCGGCGTGTCACTGGCTAGGACTACCGTTGCTATTGTGCTGTTTTCAAAATTAGGCTATCTTCAGGAAAACGTACATTGATTAAGCCCCTCAGACTGAGTGAGGTCATCGCGCGGCTCACGGTGCACTAAGCAGACTAGTGCCAAGCTCATAAGATGTGGTGTGACTTACCAAAACAGATAGAGAGAGGACAGCTTTTGCTGTAACCAACACTGGTTGCAGTGTCGCTGCTGATTACTTCAGTGCGGTGTTTTTCGCAAAGATACAGGCGATCTGAACTGGCATCGTCACTTCGCGTGTACTGCCACACATTATACACGGTGCGGAAAATTTTAAACTGGTGCGGGCAGCTATGTGTTGTCGATGTCTGCTTTGTAATATTAAACATTAATTAGCTTGACTAACAGTTAAAGATCCTTGGACATCCTATAACACGTTATGCATGCGCTCGCCATTCATATAAATTAAATTAAATACCGACCAATGTATTTCTAATTTGTTCACGGCCAGAGCACACGACGGATCAATTGAGTCTAAATATATTGACACGTCTTTACATTCCGGGTACTGCAGTTGAAATGGCATATGGACCCGCTGCCGCCGCTGCATGCCGGAACCCTTTCATCGTAAGACCAAGCATGATTCCTGGGAACTCCTCACGAGACGATGACCTTCAATCTAGCGTCCCAAAGCAGGAGACTAGTCTCCTGCTCGCCTAAGCGCGGCCCATGACACCATTGTCATCATAACGCACACCTAGAAAGCTGAACGCATTGATCGAAGACAGTTAATTGGCATCCTCTTCAACATCCCATGTTCTGGATGTATTTGTTGTAGTCGAAGAACATACCGGCCTGAAGCGCTCGATAAAAAGTGAGCATGGAGAACGTATGATTACCGTGTTCCCGCATTAGCTAGAAGGTATCACAGCCCAAGCTTCTCCTCAAGCTCTGCGAAACGAGAATTTACATTGGGAAAGCTATTGTGATACCAAGCAACACTCTTATCAGCACGACCGCCATGAACTTTCTCGCGGTGATACTCCTTGAAAGCCACATGCGAAGGAAGAAGCTGGTTCATTGGCACAACTGTCGCTACTCTCACATTCTTGAGAACCAGGCCTTTCAAAGCTGGGAACTGCTGAACAAAGTTCTTGAGCCAGGCTTCCTGCAAGCCTCGGGCGCAAGCGCTGAAGATACCCACAATTTCAACATTGTTTTGTCGCAAAGTCAGAAAATTGAAACCATCCTGTGAAAATAGCCAATCGGCCTCTTTATCTTGATCTGCACCTGTCCAGCTAGAAATATCAACGAGTAAACATCTCACACCTGTCTCAATAGCTATCGGCCTCCTGGGGCCAAAGAGATTGAACAGGACGACGCCAACCAAGACCGAAGTTTCTGCGGATAAGTGCTTGGAAATCTCAGCGGTATCCAAGCCCTCGCTCCGGGTAACTAGACGGAATTCCTTGAGGGGTACTTTAATTTGATTGTCACTGGCAAATTTCAATGCGCCCAGAAGTTGGTCGATTCCATCCTTGTCTCCTACAAGTGCTGATGTCAGACACTGTAATGCCCATCGGTACCGGGTAGTGATGAACTGCAAAGCGAAAGGACGCCAGAAGCTCACCTCGCCAAGGGATACAGCTAGGCCGGAATAAGCCGACTCGCATTTGAGTTGCGAAAACAGCAGCCAACGAAACCGCCGCGAGACTGTTGTGAGCCGCATCATTTCATCATACCCAAGATATCTCATGATTATGCATAAAACCTCATCTGGTAGCCTGTCAGTCAGGGGAGGACGGTCCTTTCTCAGCTCGTGAATGGTTGCCAGCAGATAATCGTTTTCCCGTCTCAACCTCGCGAGTTCATTAGTCAGTCTCGAGTTCGCATTGTCCAGTTTGGAGATATTCCTCTCGAGCTCCAGAACACGGTCCATCAGGTGGTGGCCCGGATATTGATCACTGTCGAGCAACAGTAGATGATTTGGACAAGCGGCGCGGTGGGGTTGGAAACGCACGGCTGACAAGTGCGGCGCAATTCGGAGGTTTTGCCGATGAGATCTGTTGACTTGACGTCATGTAGCTGATGAAGCAACGATTACGGTAGCTATAATGTCGAAACGACGGCCTATAGATGCTCCTTCTTAGTCTCAACTTGTAGTTTGGTCTCCGCGCTAGTTGTTTTGCTTCACTCAGAGCCCGTATATAGTGTTTTGAAGGTCGTGGCTCGTCTTCTCAAGTTGAAAACCACGCGCGGAGGAATGAGCTGTGAAGCGTTTGTCTGTCAATACATCCATGTGATGTGATTCGCTCAATTTTTACTCAGCGGTACCTGGCGAAAGGAAAGCTACGAATCACACCAGCCTAAGTGTTTCCTGAAGCACTGAAAATCTCAATCACTGATGCGAGATGTACCCACCGTCTTTCATCAGACGGACGCCTGGAGGACGAAGACGACAACCTGAGCGTCGATATCACACGTCCAGAAACTTGAATCCGCTGTCGTCAAAAAGTCTCCTGGACCATTCTGCTTCGCTAACGTCGTCGATATGGATTTCCACAAATAGGCACTTCAATGAATGTGGTCTTCGAGGGACTCTATTTGATTATCCCGGGCAACGCTCATAACTCGGATAAGCTCCTCAACATGTCTTGCGCCGCAAAGCCCAACGGTGAAGGTCCCGACAGCCGGAATAGAACCGTTTCCCACGTTACCTATGAGACCAGCGAGAGATTAACCAAGTCGCGAAATCCCAGGTAATCGATAAAAATGTAAGAGCTCGTTCGGTATTCTGTCCGTCAGTCCTCTGAATCTTTCTAGCTGCCCTGGACAAGCCCTGGACAAGCTCAAGCGCTGCATGCCGATCCTTTCGTCACGTCACCGGCAAATGTACTACAAGAAAGAATGCGACGGGATCCGATGGCATTATCAAATCAATTCGAGGGTCGCTATTGGTACGTGTATCCAGTAATGGCTGGGTGACGCATGGCACGCGCGCTAACCTCAACCTACACTGACCTACGCCATGTCCAAGGCCAGATCATACCACGGCTGCTCACCGGTCGGTCAGGACTACAAGGTTCTCGAGAAGCTCGGCGAGGGCACTTTCGGTGTAGTGAACAAGGCCACGCAGCGGTCTTCGGGGAGGACAGTCGCATTGAAGCGGATCTTCCTGGACAATGAAAAAGAGGGCTTCCCCATGACGGCACTGCGAGAGATTAAGATTCTCAAAGATTTAAGCCACAAGAATATCATCCCTGTCGTTGACATGGCTATCCAGCGCGGCGACAGGGTCACTCGAGCGAGATCATCGATATACATGGTATCGCCATATATGGAGCATGACCTGAGCGGACTGCTTCAGAACCCAGCATTGAAACTGCATCTTCCCCACATAAAATGCTACATGAAGCAACTGATTGAGGGAATGAACTACATGCATCAGCGGCGCTACCTCCACCGGGACATCAAAACGGCAAATATTCTGGTAGACAACCGCGGAACAGTCAAGATTGCTGATTTTGGTCTGGCTAGGAAGTATCTAGACCAGGCCCCTGTAGCTGGAGCTGGCGCTGGCGTTGGAAACCACAAATACACTACAATGGTAGTGACTAGATGGTACCGAGCCCCGGAGCTTGTCCTCGGGGAGAATCACTACACCACGGCCATCGACATGTGGGGAATTGGCTGTGTTTTTGGCGAGATGTTCAAAAAGAGCCCGATTCTCCAGGGAAACTCAGATTTCGACCAGGGCAAGAGGATATTTCAGCTTATGGGCTCGCCGACGGAAGAGAGCATGCCCGGGTTTGACAAGTATCAGTTTGCCAGCCAGTGTCCGCTTGGACCATTCAGGAGGAGTCTGGAGTCGCAGTTCAGCGAGCTCGAGCCGCAGTCGCTGGACTTTCTATCGAAGCTGATGCGTCTGAACCCTCTCACTCGTTTAACTGCCATCGACGCTCTGGCACACCCATTCTTCCACACTGACCCGCTGCCGTGCCAGCCCGGCGACCTGCCGGAGTACGCCGACTCGCACGAGATGGGCGCGAAGCTGAAGAAAGACGTTCCGCATGCCCCGAACGTGGACAACGCACAGCATCCAAACTCCAACCGCATGGACGAGTTTGACCGATACGACCGTCCCCACGAAAGGAACGGTAGAAACGATAGGGACAGGCATTGGGGGCATGGAGATAGGCACGGGGATAGGCATGGGGATAGGCATGGAGATAGGCACGGGGACAGACATGACAGGAACAGGGACAGATATCGCGGGGGAAGGGACAGAAGCTACAGAGATAGAGATCCCCGGGATCATCGAGACAGAGACAGGTCACGGGACACAAGGCCACCGTATCGTCGAGATGCTGAGTTCAGCTCCATCCCGCCATATCGTCGCGATGGTCACAACCGAGATGAGTTCAGTGCTGTTCCGCCTTATCGCCGGCACGACGGTCCGCGAGAGCCCGGGCCGCCGCGCGAGCCACGGCCACCGCGAGACGCTGAAGTTAGTCCTATTCCACCGTATCGAAGACGCGCCCAGAACAGCGGCGGGCTTAACTATGACGATGACAGGCGGGGTAGACGAGACGAGACAAGATGAAATGGGAAATAGATTAATTAACCTTCGTCGCTGCGCTCCTCAGGTCAGATGCTATGTACAGTCTATGCATTAAGATTTCATGACGGGCTTGTTGAACCGCTGGCGCTTTTTGTGTTCGGATTTGTTGGACATCATTGTTATTCGTTGGATTCGTCGAAGGTTTCGTAAGCTGAAGATGATAATCACCACCGCGGTGACTGCGACGGTGCCACTGACAGAGAGGAAGCCCCAGTTGGTTTCCTCGATGAAATTCTGCAAGTTCATACCGTAGAGGGACGCCACAAACGCGCCGCCACCCAGACCCAGGGTTCCAATCTGGAACTTCAAGTCGAGCAACATGAGCGAATTTCGGTTGGCGTCCAGGATAATATTGATGATTTCCTCGGTACTTTTAATGTTGGACACGAGGCTGCCGACAGTTTGCACGATTTCGTCGCAATGTTTGTAGTAGGACTCGAGCAGCATTTCCACCTCAGAGTGGTCGTCGTCAGGTTTCCGTGGGCTATTTTCCAGTTTCTCTGTAAGATATAGACCCGCCAGGTCTTCGTCTTGGTCTAGTAGTTCCTCGATGGCGTCTCGTATTAGCGTCGCTTTCTGATGGAATGATGTGAGTTTCTTGCTTTGGATAAGTAGGTGCCTTAGCTTTTCCCGGTCAATGTCGTCCTCTAGCTCTTTGAGGATACCGTTGACGACGGTCGTGTGTACCTGCATTTCCGCGTCGAGGGCTGTCACCACCGAGATGAAGATGGCTTCCAGCGCTCTCATCTCGTAGGGCAACCCGCCCATGGACGAGCCGTGGCGCAGCTTGTGTTCCAGGTCGTACATGAAGACGCTCTGTGTCTTTGAGTCCGTAGAGCCGTAGACGTCAAACAGTAGAACCTGGCCGGACTTGATGAGCGCTCGAATGTGCAGTAGGTTTACCAATATCGAGTTTTTCCGGACCAAAATACTCGGAACAATATGGTTGATGCCCGTGTCCAGCTTTCTCAGGTCTCGGGGTAGAAGTCCATGCTTGGATAGCAGCTCGGACCGCTTGAACTCTCCAGAGACAACCGTGACGTTACCCTCGCGGTCAAAGACAGTGCATCGCACCAAATGCTCGCCAACGGCCCGTTGGTGCAGGTTTCGCTCTAGAATGAGGTCGTTGAGAACATCATAGCTGGGATAGTCTGGTTTTGGCGGTTTTGGCGGTTGAATTTTCCGCCTCAAGAGCTGATCAAGTGTGGACCGCCTCGGTGGCACGGGTGCCTTCTCAAGCCGCGGAATCGAGTAGCCAAAGCATCGACTGCCCACCCTCGGCGAAAGCAGTCTACAGCCTATCTTTAGGCGACATAGCATTCCCGGGCGTATATACGTTTGGACAGTAATGTTCTACTCAACCTTACGCGAAGCGCTCCCAACGCATGGACACCAAGAGGGTAAAGCTAGACCATGCATTAGAGCGACGACAAACACCAGAGAATGGACAACAGACTCAGAAGTCTTCCGAGCCCAGTACAACAAGAGGCCTAGCCGTGGAGAGATGCAACAGTGTGGCCAAGTATAAGGTCATAAACACCATCGAGGAGGGCACTTATGGTATCGTGTACCGGGCCAAACACGACGACGGGATCGTGGCGCTTAAGAAACTCAAGTTCTTAGTAGGCGAGGTTGGATTCTCCGTCTCGAGTTTACGCGAGATTAGGGCTCTCAAGGCTTTGCGCCACGACAATATTGTTAGGCTGCTCGAGATTTGCATCGGCAAGACACACAGCGACGTGTATCTGGTTATGGAGTTTGCGGAACACGACCTAAATGCTGTTCTGGCGGCCCACAAGGCCCCGTTCAGCAAATCGGACATCAAGGCGATCATGCTGCAGCTAGTCAAGGCAATCGCGTACATCCATGACCAGGACTATTTCCACCGTGATCTCAAGACCGCGAATCTTCTGATGACGGCGGCAGGCCAGATCAAGGTGGCTGACTTTGGACTAGCCACCAAAGTTGTGCCAGGCCACAAGTACACGAGCAAAGTCGTCACACTGAATTACCGAGCACCTGAGGTCTTTGTCTGTGAGGGTCGGTACTCCTCGCCAATAGACATGTGGGCTATTGGATGCATATTTGCCGAGCTGATCAAGAACTCTCTGTACCTGAGGAGCGGCAGACACGAGATGTCGGTAATGGTGGAGATATTCCGTCTGATTGACGTGCCCA
The DNA here is from genome assembly GCA_030564385.1 of Blastobotrys robertii. Lineage (NCBI taxonomy): Eukaryota > Fungi > Ascomycota > Dipodascomycetes > Dipodascales > Trichomonascaceae > Blastobotrys > Blastobotrys robertii. The sequence goes on from JAJLUQ010000009.1 coordinate 70,034, forward strand.
CAAAGGACACTTGGCCCGAGTTTTTCGAAACTATAGACTCCAAGCTGGTGAGGCTACCGAAGACCTCGCCGGTGCCCTTCTCAGAGCAGTTTCCGTCCTGGAGCGACGCGTCCTTGGACTTGCTACGCGGGTTGTTTATGTTGAACCCAAGAGACCGCATACGGGCGCACGAGGCAGTTCACCACGCTTACTTCTATGAGATGCCAAAGCCCAAGGAACTGGGATTCTTTCCGTCGTTTCCGTCCCGGGCGGCGCTGGAGCACAAGGCATTGGCTTATCCAGGATAGCAACACCACAGGCAGCGATTTGATGCTGCGGACCGAGTCGGCACGCCTAGGCCTCAGCCAACATTGGTTTCGTGGCATTCAAACTTCAAGTTCACCATCTGAAGGTTGCCTCCACCATCTGAAGGTTGCCTCCACCATCTGAAGACACTTCTCAGCCAAGATTCACTCGAAAAGACTGACCTGAAGCTAGTGCACTGCCGGTACAGCTGACGGGAAATGGCTGTTCACATGGCCCTCCGAAGTGCGCAGGTCCACAGGTCGGACGGCAGCCTTGGCTTGGTAGCCAAGCTGCCAACACGTGTCAGAGCCTGGGCTGTGGCCATCACAGCATAACCTCTAGTATAATAGGACGATGCCGGATGCTGAGTACGCCATTCGCGCCGACGAGGCACGCAGTGGTAAACCGTTCTGGTATTCATCACCACGCTTGCCCCGCCTGGACGATTCGCCCAATAGACTTTGAATAGACAAGCAGAATCACGAGCGTAGCGAATTCACGTGCGCTGCATCAATCACAGTTTCTTTTCCCAAGGAGTAACAGCATTTCTGTTTTCGGATAAACTGACATGGCCGGGGTGCATGGTTGCCGGGGTGACGCGCCGCACCGATGTAAACAGTACAAAATCAGTGAGACCGATCGCGAAACGGCTTTGTTTACGAATTTAACTTTCTATTTATTTAACATGTCTGTGGCATCATCGATCTCGACAAGCTCGTCTCTGAGCTCAGTCTCATCAGAACACATTGCGACAGCGCGGGCTGCGACCAGGTCGTTTAGCGCTAGTCAGTTCACGCTTTTGGAGGAGCTTGGTAGCGGAAGTTTTGGCGTTGTTTACAGAGCGGTTGACAAGTGAGTTGAGTGAAGCAGGTGAAGCGATATGCTTGAGTTGTTAGGATTCCTAGCATTAGGTCGCGGTTTACATTGGGCGTGAGGTCTGATCCGGCTTGATTGGCTTGACCTCCATGACGAAACTTATACGAAAGCCCTGTTCAATACTAACATTGTGTCCTTGCAAAAGTCGTGGCGGTCAAGAAAATTGACATGGAGAGCAGCGAAGACGACATCGATGAGATCCAGAAAGAAATCGCCATTTTAGCCGGCTGCAACGACCCAAGGGTAACCAAATACTACGGATGTTTTGTCAAAGGATATAAACTGTGGATCATCATGGAGTACCTGGGTGGAGGGTCTTGTCTGGATCTGTTACGCCCAGGGCCATTTGACGAAGCATCGATCGCTGTTGTGTGCAGCGAACTACTACTAGCATTAGACTACTTGCATGAGAACGGAAAGATCCATCGAGATATTAAGGCGGCCAACATTCTGATATCGGCGGACGGAGACGTCAAGATTGCGGACTTTGGTGTCGCTACTCAGCTGTCCAACAATCTTTCCAGAAGAAATACCTTTGTGGGCACGCCATTTTGGATGGCGCCAGAGGTCATCAAACAGGAGGATTACAACTACAAGGCCGATATCTGGTCTCTTGGTATCACGGCGATCGAACTGGCGAAAGGAGAACCTCCGCTCGCAGACATTCATCCCATGAAGGTTTTGTTTTACATACCCAAGAATAAGCCGCCAGTGCTGGAGGGCGACTTTTCGAGGGACTTTAAGGACTTTGCTGCGCAGTGTCTGATCAAAAACCCCGCTGAGCGAGCGAGTGTCAAGCAACTTCTTAAGCATAGGTTCATCAGAAACGCCGGAAAGAAGTCCACTCTCATCAAGCTCATTGAACGACGTGCTGCCTATGCGGGCAAGAAGCCGAAAAAGACTAAGGTATACCAGCCTACCATTCAGACCGTGGCCCCGATGAGCAGCGCCGCTGCAGAGGAGAATGACGGCTGGGATTTCGACACTGTGAGGCCAGAACAGGCCGACAAAGACATTTACGACACCCAGGCGACAAACTACACAAATTATAGCACACAGAACGAGAACTACGGCACCTCGACTGACTATGGCACGGCAGAAGATTACCACGCGACAACAAGTTCTGGCGGCACGTTCGACGGGTCTACACTTGCATCACAGTACTCTGGGTACGCGTCCCAAACAGAAGAGTATTCAAAATCCGAAGGCATTATTTACAAGGCATTGCAGCACACTATCGCGAAGCTGGACGCCAACTCGCCCGACCTGGCCTTGGTCAAGATGATGACTGACTATTTCAACGGCCAGCTTTCGCCGTCCACAGAGGCGTATATCGTCAAGAAGATTGTCCAGCAAGTGCGGCCCCGCAAGCACGAGGAGCGCAAGCGAGATCCGGTCGAAGATTTGCTGTTAAACCAGTGGCTCGAGAGGTCGACCTAGTTGATTCCGGCGTACTTGATCCAGTGGTCCAGACAGTTTTCGTTCTCGAGGCCAGAGCCGTCAAAGAACTGTCCCGGCGTGCAGCCGCTGCATTTGGGCGAGTTGGGGCAGTTGAAGTAGGGAATGTGTTGGTATCCAATATCTCTAAACCAATGGATCTTTGTCTTGTCTAGGAACAATCCCAGTCCCACGCTGTGCACCGGAGCGTCACCCCAACGTTCGTAGAAGAAACCGCCTGCCTTGTCCAGGTGGTTGAAGTACTCGTCGTAAGGTTTGCTTCGCCAGAAGTCCATATCGGCGATTTCAAAGTTACTCCAGAAATGGCACGTGGAGTAGCCCTGTGCAATGTCGATATTTCGCTGACGGCTACCGTCCGTCAGCCAGCCTATGGCGCTGTTGGGATGGACGTATTCTGGGTGCTCGGCGACAAACTCCAGCGTGGCCGGCCACAGGGTTCTTATACTTTCCGGAGAGTCGTAAATGTTGATTGTGAAGCCGTACGTCTTGTCGTTATCCTCCATGAACCTGAAGACATCGTAGTCAATGTCACAGAAGTAATGTGTCTTGGGCTCCACTCTCCAGTACCACCTGTACTTCATCAGCAGCGGATGTTTGTAGAACATGCCCGAGTTCCATCTGCACATTCGGTGATATGACTCCATGGTAGAGTACTGGACGCCCTCGTCGTGAAGATGCCTCTGAGAGGCTCTCTTCAGGGTCGGATCAATCCACGGCGGTTCGACCCAATGTTCCATCGGTATGACGTCGTAGTTGACCTCGGCCTCTGTGGCGGCCCTGGTCTGGCGCTTGAACTCGGCGCTGAAGGGCTTGTCGTTGATAAATGTCCACGGGTACTTGAACTTGCTGTTGAAGGTCTTTTCGACCTCTTTCATGGTCATGATGAGGTCCTTAAGCTCCTCGTTTCGTACGAGCGAGAGAATGGTAGCGTTTGCCCGCTCGGAGCCTGCTCGTGAGAGGATTCCCTCCGGCTCGATAAATGGCTTCATGACGACATTACCCGAGAGCCAGTACGGGTAGGTGGGGAAGGCTCGTTTGTCCTGTCGGATCCACGCATAGTAGCCGCCAAATATCGAGACGAAAATCAGCAAGAGCAGGACTCTCACCCGTTTCCGAATTCGAAGCATGGCGAGCAGCGAAGGCAGGACTTAGTTTTATGTGAAATATCGCCTGCGCGTAAACCCACACAGCAAGGGGTAGGTACAGAACTAGGCGGAGTCGTTCAGGCGTAGACTAGGCGGTGATGACCTAGAAGTAAAGAAGACAGGTTTTTCTTACAGATTATGTATTTGTTATACAGCCTGTGAGAGCGGAGTCCGTGAAATCTTAGCATTCGTACATTGCATGCGACCAGTGAAGCGCCGATTATCCGAATATAGACGGATAGCCGGTTATAAATCAAATGTTTCAAGGAGGCTGATTCAAGAAGCGATAGGTTGTAACTAACTTATAAGCTATGGACGGTTAGGACAGGTTTGTCGCTAGTAAGTGATGACGAGCACACGGCGTTATGCGTTATTGAGAGGCCCGCCACGGTGTTATATTATCTAACTTTATGCAGTGAGCAAGAGGTGCCTAGTTTGTGTGTTCTACGTGCTGGGTGGGCTAGCTGGTAAATGAGCTTAGCGAGATGGCTACGAAGTGATTTCACGAGACTAGCCTAGGAATCGGATCCAGTGGCTGTGGAGGGTCGTGGGATGAGGTTTGGGTCCTATGAGTTACCGCAGTTGGAGGCCCAATAGCCCGTATAGTTTTCTGCTGGTCGTAAAGTATAGTGTATCTAGTGTATCATGCTTGTAAATTGTGGTGCCGATAAGAACAATTTCGACGCGTGAGAGTGACGCGCACAATGAAGTGAGTAGCCATAATCGATGAGAGCTAACAAGTGTCGTGAAGGAGATTGACCGACTAAACAAACAGGAGCTGGAGGATGGAACGTCGATAGAGAGCTCGTGGCACAACGACTATGCGGACTCGGCCTATATCTTCATCAGCGGGCTAGCGAACGAGCTGACGGAAGGAGATGTGTTGACTATATTCTCGCAGTACGGAAACCCTGTTCACGTCAACTTGGTTCGAGACAAACAGACAGGCAAGTCGAGAGGATTTGCATTTCTGAAGTATGAGGATCAGAGGTCTACGGTGCTGGCGGTGGATAATTTCAATGGAGCGAATGTGATGGGAAGAGTTCTGAGGGTGGACCACACACGGTACCAGGCCAAGGAAGGTGAGGAGGAGATGAGTAGCGTGATGGAGAAGCTCAAAGAAAGCGACCGGAGAGAGCCTAGCCATGGTAGTCGTGAGAGTGACAGCCACCGCGATAGCCACCGTGGTCGTGATGGCCATAACAAGGAGAGACGAGGCGACAGTAGAAGTGAAAGGAGAAGCGACAAAGATAGAGACAGGAGAAGCGAGCGAGATCGTGCTGGAGACCGAGATGGACGAGATCACCGCCGCACATCACGCGACAGGGACGACAGGAGACACAGGGAGAAAAGCAACAGGGACCGGGATACAGACAGGCGTGACAGGCCATCTGAAAAGTCTGACAGGTACAGGGATAGGTCGCGCCACAAGAATGATGGGCGCCAGGATGAGAGAAGAGGCAGGGATGGTGGAAGGAGTGATCGTCGTGAGGAAAAGGAGAGAGAAAGAACTGAGAAAAGAAAGAGCGACTGAGTCTCAGAGGGTACGGCGATCGCAATTATCTTGGTGAATGTGAGCCTGGCCTTCGCGTGATTGGGAAGTTCTGGATATAAGCCAGGAAAAACCAGCGGGCTCTTGATGTACGAGCTACGATTGACGCTGAGTGAAGAAACAAAGGCAGCGACTGCAAGCCTCAAGCAAGTTACGTTGAGCACACGCAAGTTTGCCAATCGGTAGTCACTGACACGTGGAGTATACGCGTGAGGCGTTGTTGTGTGCGGGCTCAGAAAGTTGGCCGCGAAACTTCAGGAGGTCTCACTAATGGCTACACCGGGTCCGGTGATTCGCCCTGTGAGGATCATCGTCAAGAAGCATTAACGCATTGAATCGCTGCACTGCGAATAACAAGTCGATATAAACTGAGAGAAACCAGACCTCTGTCTTTAAGGATCCTAGTGCGCCGTACTTATGTTGACAAATCACAATATCAGTGTTATCGCCAACAGAGCTATGCGCTGGATGTGCTTCACCTAACGTTTATGCACGCATGCGTGCGCGTACAGATCACCACCTTCAAGTTTCACAGGGGCGCGACTTTGACCTCATGCCCAACAATCTGAACACACCTTTGAAGCCCAACGGGCGGTTTCGGAGAGTTGACAGATACGGCCAGGCGCCGACGTCGGGCTCTGTTCCGCCGACGACGCCTGAGCTGGGCTCCTACGGCTTCAACCGGCCCGTACGCATGTCGAACCTGCACCAGGTGACGATGCCCCAGACGCCAGAGTCTTCGCCCATCTCTCCCTCTGTGCTTCCTCTGAGTATTGGGCCCAGTCGGGTGAGATCATGGAATCGTCCCCTGTCGGTTTCCTCGCCAACCGCCCAGGGATACTACGGGCCATCCTCCAGCGTATCATCACTGGGCCTAGAGTCTGGTTTCCAGCGAGAGGAGTCGTCATCCTCGTCTGATGAGGCCCACGGGTACGATTCTGACGATAAGATGAGTATTTCCAGCCGCCGGACGAGCGTGGTGGACGATACAATGGGCTTGGGCCTGTCTGCCATGACTTTCAAGCCAGAACCCTCTAGAGCCGCGATCCGCCAGTTCCACTCTAACGCAAAGGCCCTCAAGCCCAAGGCCAAGAACTTTCTCCGTATTTCCAAAGAACTACAGGAAGAGCTGTCGCCTATAGACTACGAGATCAAGCACGAGGCCGAAATCACCTCTGCCCTTCGCGAGGAAGACGAGAACTGCCGCTCCAGATCAGCAAGCATCGTGGGCAGGTACAAGCCAATGTCTTTAGAGCTACGAGATCATCATCCAAGTGATACAGACGACTCAGACATCATCCCAGCATCACCCTCAATCACAGCATCCGACCGACCAAAGAGAAAGTTTTCCATTTTCGACGACTCTATGGAAGTGGCGTTATTGAAGAGAAGAGCAGTCTCGCCGGGACTGCCCTCCGCTCTTCCCAGTCCAACTACCTATACTAACCCGTTCAGCAATGGAAGCTCGAGCTCAGCATCTACACCGACTTCTTCAAAGACCCCAATCAGTTCCAAGCGGGCAATAAAGCAGGTTCAGGATACCTCTGAGGGATTCCAGAATATGAGTTTATAACCGGCCCTGAGCAGCTTTGAGGGCAACCGCGAGACGTTGCGGGAGGCTTCCGGGATCACAATGCCGCTTGGGAACAGGAGGTTTTGTTTAATTACGCAGCACCGCTTGTGGTCTGTGCCCTTAATTTGCATAGTTTATTTATTAATGTAATCGCGGATTTCTAATATCGTTCATTTCGTAATTTTCACTGGCTGCTATGTGAGTTGGAAAGCGCTTTATGATGTTCATGGACACCATTCAGCGCCGGAAGAACCAAAAAGATCGTCACAGACAGGATTCGAACCTGCGCGGGCAGAACCCAATGCCTAAACTACTTAGCAACGCTATAGCAGGGCAACGCCTTAACCACTCGGCCACTGGGACTTTCTTTTTTTTGTGAAGTCCTAGCCTTTTTGCCACCATCACGAAAATGTAAGGGTTAGGGTTACGATTCTGCCGGGTAACCCCGGGCCGAGAATGTCGACAGATCAATGAGAACATCAGGTGCAGCTTCCATTTGGAGGAGCTGCTGCTCAGGGACATTCTGAGGCGAATAATTCAGTTTAAGACCAACCACGCACTCAGGTGAGTGGTTTCAACGCTCCAACATCTGAGACGCGTGCACGAATGCTCCTGCGGGACTCACATCTTGACTGAGTGCCCAACACAGAAGGAAAACGACAGATAAACATGTTAGTACGAGAGGGGACTTCGTCATTAGACAGGAGGACCCTGATTTTCCACTGGTTGTACGAACTAGATGCTGGTGCCTTCAGAAAACCGCTGGGATGTATGCGTTACGGCGCACCAGTGTTGCACGCGTGCACTTACGTGAACAAACGATGGAAGAGCCTTCACTCTCAGCTATTCATCGTCGGCATAAGGCATAGGATTACGTAGTCATCCCTTGGCCTCATCCCACCCTATATCCGGTAGAAATACTGAGCACGATGAGCCCTGACCGGGTCTCAGACATGTACCTGCATCTTGGTGACGGATATTTTGTCGCTGTTCGCCAGGCTCATCGCGATACATTGTAATAGATAGTACAGCACTGGTATCATTGTTAGTAATGTAAGTTCCGTGTGGTGTATGTACTTTCTTTTAAGACAAGCTTCAATGCCCAGAAATCGAACGTTCCAGAATTGCTGGACTGATAAACGACCGGCGATTTAACCGGCATTTGTCCGGGGTCTCCGCTCAACAATCGAAAGAGCTAACATGTTAATCAGAACCTTTGAAAGTGCTAGACCGCTCGCTCAAAACTACTGCCGTGACCTCATCGAACCCCTCTCGGGATTCCGGAAAAACCCCCACGGCGACCCCATCAACAATACCCCGCTTGTTCACGTAGACCGCCCCTAATCTAATACAATACACTTCTCTTCAGGACCGTTTCGTGTCCAGAGCAGTCATGTTATGTGTTTCTCGGATAAGCACAGGTCAGTTTCATGCTGTGAGAGTAGATTTTCTACGCGCGCCCACTCCGTTATCACATACAAATACGAAATCTCTAAGACTCTCTCTTCTGCCCAACACTCAAACGCAAACAAGTCAGCAGTTCTCTTCTAGCCAATCCCCACCCCTCCAACCAATAGAATCTCTATCTGCTCGCCCAGGAACCTCCGCTTGCAGAGGCGTGCATTGTTGCAGATCGGCGCGCCAATTAAACCGTTAGCCGTTGGCCCCCGCATATCGGTCGATAACCAGTTACGGCGCTTCGCGTATCGGTTCTGGAGATTTAGATGGCTGACCTAAAGTTTTGTAGAACGCACTATAACGTAGGCCGTGTCTACAGTAGCATGAGCTATTCTTGGACGCCCGCGGCAAGGCCTAGAACAGTTTATGCTGCTGGCTATGCAATAGCTCCTCACTAGTATATAACCTCCACATTGCCTCTGCGCATATTCTCAATCACCTGACCTGCACTGTGGAACGCGCATGGACTCCACTCATCGCGGCCATCCCCAGGCTGATTCTCCCAGCACCGATATGTCCGAGCCGGACTATGACTATAAAAGGTCTACAGACGACGACTACCCCAAGAATAAGCGCCGACGTTCGCGGAAGGGGCTGGAGAAATCGTTTGAGTGCACGGAGAAGAACTGTGGGAAGCGCTTCACCAGGATGGAACACCTGAACAGGCATCAGCTGAACCGTGAGTGCATCGACACAGTGGAGAATAGAATCAAGCAGCTACGAAGAGTGTGAGCTGAAGAAATTGAACTATCTGCGATATTTAGAGGCTCTGGTGGTGTTTTGTCCTTCAAAAAGTGAAGTGCTTGACTTACTGTATCACTGGAGGGAAAAGACCAAGAGAGCTGTGAAAACTTTACGCTTCAAGAACCCTCACAGATTCACATGGATCAAGAAGCTTAAACTGCAAAACTAACAAGACCGACCGAAGGAAATCTTTAAATGCACGTGGCCCGAGTGCGCCAAAACATTTGTCCGCGAAGACCTAAAGAACCGACACATGGAACGCCACGAGAAACGTACCGGCGAAATCCCCATGAAGGAAGAGTACACCGCCAACATGTTTGAAGACCAGAACTACGACAAGATGCGGAACGGCGACCAATATTACATGTACAGACCCAACTCCAACTACTACGAGACATCCACCAGCGATCGTTTCTCGGTGTCCGATATGCGCACGACAATGTACCCCGAGCCTATGGAGCCTTTGCCAGAACCCGTGGCAAACCCCGGTGAGAGCCCGAACGACCTCATCGCGTGGCTGTTTTCTGACGCGGCTCTGTCAAATGTACGGGATCCGCTGATTTCACCGTCTTTCTACTCGTTCGAATCTCCCATGTCACTGCAGAGTCTGCTCTCGCCGCCTTCAGTTCAGGAAGAAATGACACTGTCCGACGTCAAGCGAGAAGACCTGCTCAAACTAATACCGCAGGTCGAGGCCCTTGAGTCGTTCACTACGCCCTATCTGGAGCGATACATTTCACAGTACTGGTCCATTATACATCCTCAGTACCCCATACTCCATCGGCCGAGCTTCAATGTCGAAACGTGTCCGCCTGGCTTGCTTTGGGCGGTGATACTTCTAGGCGCCTCGTCTGACAAGGCCTTCGACGTGGCCAGCAAGATAGCACTGCCTCTACGGTGGATCATATTTGGGTCGCAGGATTTCGACCCGCCTGCCCGGTTATGGGTACTCCAGGCTCTGGTCTTGGTAGAAATTTACGAAAAAGTCATGTCCAACCGAAAAGGACACGAAAGGGCACACATACACCATGGCACTACACTACAGCTGCTTAGACGAGGTTCGGTTTTACGAGGACTAGAACTAAACGGAGGTTCTGACCCGTGGACACGCTGGATAGAGGGCGAGTCGGCGAAACGAGTGGCTTTGATGTCATTTGTCCTGGATGTATACGACGCAACACTCTTTGGCCATTCTATGCTGATGAATGTCCACGAAATCAGGCTTTCCTTACCTTGCCCAGAATCAATATGGGCTGACTTCCCCCGCGACAAGCAAACCCCAAAGTTTCACGTGGTCTCGTTTCTGGACGCGTTAAAGCTGACACTTAACAAGAAACACGTCGAAACAGGTCCTTTTGGAAGAAGAGTCATCCTGGCAGGACTGTTATCCATCGCAAATACCATGCATCAAAGAGACAATCAGGCCATGAGTATAGGCTGGGGAAACAATTCACTCAAAGACACTTGGAAAGACACGCTCTCACAGGCCTACGTTTTCTGGAAAAACGATCACAACTTAACCGAGCCTAAAGGTCAATACCCCTACTCGCTAGAGGTGCCTGGCTGTACCCTGTTGTTCTACCATCTCGCACACATGTCCATGTCGTTCTCGTTTCTGGATGCACAAATTTACGCTGGAGCGCCCTCCATGCTCAATCACAATATCCGTCTGACTGACATCGAGAACAGCACTAAAAAGGTTACCGAATACGTCAACAGCTCACACGGACGGCGGGCGTATTGGCACGCTATCCAGTTTCTGCGCGAACTCTACTTTAGCAGCCAGATGGCGCGGTGCTACTCGACGTGTGAATGTCCCACAGACGATAATCCTCAGCCCACGGGCGAAAACAAAGTCAGATACGACGCTGGTAGCGATCCCATTGTGAAGCGACCATTCACGTTGTTCATCTGCACAATCGTCATCTGGACGTTCGGGTTCTTCCTCGAAGGGCCGGAGTCGCGCTATCTTGAAAACGACAACGACGAGCGGTCAGGCAGCGTAGACGAACTTGCCTCTATGGCTCTAGAACGATCCAGCGTGGTGGACTGTGCTGAGGACGGATATGAGTTCCTACAGAGAACTGCTTTCCACAGCGTGGACAACCTGGTCAAGCTACCGTTTAAGAACCAGACTGTTGGCCTGTTGCGAATGGTAATTGACTCGCTGGAGTACAATCACTGCGAACTAGTACACGAGTGGAGACGGTTGCTGATTCATTGTGTGGACCGCTCGCTTGGTAGCAAAAAGCTACGGTGCGAGTACATGTTTGGCCCAAGAACAAGAAACTGATGCTCTCACTGAAATGATGATTTGACGATTTATTTATGACTCGCATGTACCGTACTACACAAGATTAGCTAACGCGAGGAGCGTAACAAAGTAGCAGTCAAGTTAATAGTTAACAGACAATGAAGAGGGGCAGTCAAGGCACGTGGCGAGCTTGACTAGTCCTGCTCAGCAATACTAACGAGCCTCTCATCAATCTCCTCCACGGTCAACTGTCTAAACTTGCCGCCCTTCTCAACCACACCAATTTCAATATCGTTTTTCCTGAAATCGACAGCCAACACTGTAGACAGTGCGGTGATGGCGGTCTCGACGACCTGCTTCCAGTCGCCCTGTGCGTGTTCCTTGTTCTTGAGCTTCTTCTCCAAATGGTTCATAGCCTCCTGCTGCTTGGGGCCAGTAGCGGTGGCCTTGTAGCCCACGTAGTAACCGGCAGGGTCACACTTGTACACCTGTGGTCCAAACTCGTCGTCCACAGATATGAGGGTGATTGCCACTCCCAGTGGTCTCATGTAGGCTCGCTGGGTGTAAATTTGCGAGATGTTGGCCAGTCGCTTAGCGAGTGCATCACAGGGCATCTCGTAGCCATTCTTGTATCGGAACTCAGCGGCCTCACTTCGGGCTCGCTGCACTAGAGATCGGGCATCAGCGATCTGGCCAGTCAAGACAGCGCCAATGAATGGTGTGATCTGGAAGATGTAGGAGACAGTGGCAGGGTCCAGCAGCTTATCCGGGACCTTCTTCTGCGAGATGACAACGGCACAGTCCTTGCCACGGATACCAATTGACGTTATATTCGCGGACGTGACCGCTTTGAATGCGTATTCTTGTTAGAGCGTTTCGCAGCGATTGGTTAGACCCCATTGTCTGGGGACAACTAGTACTCACCAACTTGGTACAATCGGCCCTCAGGCGAAAAGATTGTAATGTGTCTATCGAAACCAGCGCTTCCTTTGTTAGATTACTCTTTGGCCGTATGCTCACCCGACATGTTGTAGAGAAGTGATGGTGGCGAGATCAAGCGCGTTGGGAGTATGCATCGCGGATTTCCAAGGGACATACATCGACACTACAACTGTACATACAAATTTCGACAAACTTACAACAGAGACAAACGACTAAAAACTCGACGACTCGCGGGAAGAGTTGGTTGTACAAAAGGATACTATATTTATTTGTGCGCGAAAGCACTAGACGGCTGGATCAGAGCGCTACGCCAAATTTCACCTTATCTGTGCTTGCAGCGCTGGGAAGCTCGACTGCGTCGGAGCGACAAGATGGTGGTCAACACATGGGAGTCCACGCTAACGCTTGATGAGAAAACCACAGAAAACATACCCTTCTACGAGGAGCTCACCAACCGCCGGTCAAAAGTCTCGTACCATTTTAACGAAGACGTCAGCAAGTTCCATTTCGGCGCTCGACATCCGATGAAGCCCTTTCGGCTCATGCTCACAGACCATCTAGTGCTGGCGTATGATTTGCATCAGAAAATGGACCTGTACCGGCCGCGGAAAGCGACAGAGGACGAGATCCTGTCGTTTCACGCCGAGGAGTACGTCGACTTTCTGCAACGCGTCACCCCGGACAACGTCAAAGAGTTCAGCAAGGTGCTTGCCAAGTTCAACATTGGCGACGACTGTCCTATTTTCGACGGCCTCTATGATTATTCATCCATCTATGCAGGTGCGTCCCTGGACGCCTCGCGAAAGCTAATCAACGACCAGAGCGACATCGCCATCAACTGGAGCGGAGGTCTACACCACGCAAAGAAGTTCGAGGCCTCAGGCTTCTGCTACGTCAACGACATTGTGCTGGCGATTCTCAACCTACTGCGGTACCACGCGCGAGTGCTGTATATTGATATCGACATTCACCACGGCGACGGCGTGCAGGAGGCTTTCTACGCGACCGACCGAGTCATGACCCTGTCGTTCCACAAGTACAATGGAGAATACTTCCCGGGCACTGGAAGCCTGGATGAGATCGGCACGGGAGACGGGAAGCACTATTCGCTGAATGTGCCGCTGCGGGACGGAATCGAAGACGACGCCTACATCCGGCTGTTCAAGCAGGTCCTGGAGCCGGTGCTAACAGTATTTCAGCCGGGAGTGATTGTGCTCCAGTGTGGTGCCGACTCTCTCGGCTGTGACCGGCTGGGCTGTTTCAATCTCAATACGCGGGCACACGGCGAGTGCGTAAAGTTCTCAAAGACCTTTGGCATCCCTCTGCTCGTCATGGGCGGTGGAGGCTATACTCCTCGAAACGTGTCGCGGCTGTGGTGCTACGAGACTTCGATTTGCTTGGACGTCGAGCTCGAGCAGAGACTGCCGCCCAATATGCCGTTCATCAAGTATTTTGGCCCGGACTACTCGCTGCACCCGAACTTGTCCGGCAAGATTGAGAACAAAAACACGCGAAAGTATCTGGAGTCAGTGAGAATCCAGGTCATGGAACAGTTGAGGTATTTGAACGGAGCGCCGTCAGTGCAGATGCAGGTCATTCCGCCTGATTTAGAGGGACACGATGAAGATACAGACGCGGCTTTGAGAGATCAACTGGCGGACGAGGGCCGGGATATGATGGATGTGGACGGCGAGGTGAAGGATAGGGCTAGAAGAGGAGAGCTCGCGGACTAGATGAAGGAATTGGAAATCGCCTGGGGCGCTATATCTTGGTCACGGCAACACGGCCGAACCACGGCGAGCCAAGAGGGAGCGCGAAAGGGCAGCTGGCAGTGTCATTAAGGATCTTTGGCGGATGCTGAAGACTCATTCTAAGAGTCGTTGGGGATTCTCGCTGTAACAGTGGCCGAAATGAAATCTAATGCCCTCATTATGCGTCTACCCCGCCATGGAAACCGGTCCCGCATCACTACGGTTACGCGATCATCGCTGCGGATCGCGTCCCACAAAAATACCATGATCATTGGCATGCGCGGATGTATCAGGGTGGATCAAGTCGAATCCGCGGAGTAGCTCAAGGTGTATTTTACGAACTGAGCGATCCGAGTTGTTGTCGCCTGCACTGGCGGAATTAGGCTATTTGGCGCGAGACTGGGATCTACTACCGTAGGGGCCACCCGGGATTCCCCGGCCCCCGGACTAACCAAAAGTGTAAATATCCTCGGCTTATTAACGTGCATATGCAAGTTTCTTTTTCACTCAGTCACACTAAAGCCTAACTTGAGTGAGGTGGCCGTTTTCGGTGTCACGTGACTCTGATTCCGAGACGTCCCTCGGGCCCGCTGAAATTTTTTCCGTAGAGTGAGCGAGTCAGGAGAGATAGTAGAGGATTTCGCGGAATTCTATATACGACTTGCTAGAAGGACCTAGAGGAGACATACAGTTTCGCGCAAAAGGAATTTGTCTGCATTCGGGTAAGCCTCGGGTGAGAGATTTGTGGGGAAAAGCGCCGTGAAATTCCGTTAACACATTCACACTCACACCACACACACACCGTGACAGTCACACCACACACAATGGACAAAGGGATCCCCGACCTGTCTAAAAAGACATTTTACCAGCATGCGTCTTTGAGCGAAGGCAGCGACAAGTATCTGTCACTTGACGATTTCCTTAACGCCGTGGCCCCGTCTGACGAGGATTACCACAAGATTAGCAGGGACTCATACGCTGTTTTGTTTGAGGTTGCTGATCGAAGCAAATCAGGCCGGATTTCGTTGAACGATTGGTTTGCCTTTGAGCAATTGCTTGACAAGCCTGATGCTGAGTACGAGATCGCGTTCCGACTGTTTGATCAGGATGGCTCGGGAGAGGTTGATTTCAAGGAGTTTGTGTCGCGATACGAGGCCAGCAAGTCTAGCGATGCGCTGCCTTTCGATTGGAACTCCAACTGGGCGTCCCTGTACCTGGGAGACCAAAGTAAGCGACATGCCCTGTCGTACCAGATGTTTTGCCAGATGCTGAGTGGTCTCTTGGGCGAGCGAGTCCGACAGGCCTTCAAGCACTACGACCCCAAGAACACGGGCTTCATCACATCAGACAAGTTCCAGGAGATTATCACAAAGACCGCGAGTCACAAGTTATCCGACGCACTCATCGCGTCCCTGCATACCCTGTGCAACATTTCCAACTCGTCCAAGGTGTCCTACGCTACTGTTAGAGCTTTCCTTAACGTTGTTCGACACGTGGATATGGTTGACGTCATTGCCCAGCAGGCGACGGCCAAGAGTAAGGACGGTCTGATTACGCGAGAGGATTTCATGGTTGAGGCAGCCCGGGCCACCAAGTTCTCGCTTTTGACGCCAATGGAGATCGATGTGCTGTTCCACTTCACGTCGCTCAACAACCGGACTGGACGACTTTCTCTGGATGACTTCAGACGGGTGTTTGATCCGTCGTGGCAGGATCCTCTGGAGCTTTACCAGCAGTCCGTGAAGCACAAGGTAGAGGCGGCCAAGAACGCTCTGACCGCGCCAGGCTCGTTCCTTGGCGAGGTCTTTGAGTCTGCCTACAACTTTGCCCTGGGCTCCGTCGCCGGTGCCTTCGGTGCAACCGTGGTGTACCCCATTGATCTGGTCAAGACGCGAATGCAGAACCAGCGAGCGTCGCAGCCTGGCCAGCAGATGCTCTACAAGAACTCGATAGATTGTTTCAAGAAGGTCATTGCCCGAGAGGGTGTCAAGGGTCTGTACTCCGGCCTAGGACCACAGCTAGTTGGTGTTGCTCCAGAAAAGGCAATCAAGCTGACCGTCAACGATTTTATCCGAGGCAAACTGTCGGACCAGAACGGAAACCTGACTCTGAGATCGGAAATCATTGCCGGTGGTACCGCCGGTGCCTGCCAAGTCGTTTTCACTAACCCACTGGAGATTGTCAAGATTCGACTTCAGGTCCAGGGCGAGCTGGCCAAATCCGTCGAGAACGTCCCCAGACGATCCGCGGTGTGGATCGTGCGACACCTGGGTCTTGTCGGTCTGTACAAGGGAGCCACCGCGTGTCTGCTGCGAGACGTGCCATTCTCCGCCATCTACTTTCCCGCCTACGCCCATTTGAAGAAGGACTACTTTGGCGAGGGTTCAAACAAGAAGCTGAACATTGGCCAGCTTCTCATTTCTGGCGCTATCGCCGGTATCCCCGCTGCATACCTGACCACCCCATGTGACGTGATCAAGACCCGACTCCAGGTTGAGGCTCGAAAGGGCCAGACCTCTTACACAGGTCTGCGACATGCCACCTCTACTATCTGGAAGGAGGAGGGTTTCGCTGCCTTCTTCAAGGGTGGCCCAGCTCGAATTTTCCGATCTTCCCCACAGTTTGGCTGCACTCTGGCTGCCTATGAGTTTTTGCACCAGATGTTGCCTCTGCCTGGCCACGCTAAGACTGAGGCTGGTCATGCTATTCCATCTGCTGAGGCCAAGGCCGACTCGCCAGTTAAGTACCTGCGAAGCCGAAACGCTCTCAAGATCTTGTTGGATATTGACGAGAACTTTGGCAAGCCCGGTGCTCTGACTGCCGAACGGGCTAAACTCATTCCAGGCCTGAAATAGACGACCGGCTAACGCAGAGCGCCCACCACACAAGCGCTCATGAACTCTCATTTGGCCCTGCCATCAACGTCATAGACGCTACCATAGGCCAACCACCTCATAAAATAGAATCCTTCGTTAATAGATGTGGTAGAATTTCACGGAAACTGTTGTTCAATATAATTCGAGAAATCAAGGCCTGACAACTGATGCGTCTCCAAGTGCTCACAACGAACTCGCTGATAGCACAAGTAAATCAAGACGAGGTGGTCTTGTCGAAAAGGTCTAAAAATGATAAAGTGGGCGGTTTTATATATGTCTAGCTAGCATGATGGACACAATTTCCGACAGTCGGCCCAATTGAGGGGTATTGTGGCGGGTGTCAATACTAAAGCCGCTTACACGTCGGTAAATGTGGGGTCAGAATTTGTAGGTTTACCGAAAACCTGGTTGAAGTGAGAATGACACGTGCAAAGATTGAGGACCCTTGATGAACAGGGAAATGATGTCCGACATGCAGCTGCGGTGATGTCATCGTCTTAGAATGGCGGCGAGCAGGGCAGAGTGTTGGCAGCTTAGTAGGAGCGTTAAATATGCATTTTCGCATCAATTGCTTCCAGATGAATGGTAGAGGATATACATGTTAAATGGTATAGTCTAGATCGAGGAGTTGCGGTAGTAACAACGTGAACCTGTTGGCGCTGATCGGTATTATGTGCTGAAGTTTTAATTGTGTGAGGGAAAGAATCATAAAATCGGGGAGTTCAGAGTACTTATAGGCTTTTCACATGCTGATTACTTCATTGATAAATAAAACATTCCTCGCTGTGCTGCACTCCGGGCCGCATTTTGGACGCACCAGCGCGTGCACAAGGTCCCAACGTTACCCTGCGTGGCTTGCTGACGGGCGTTGCGATCCTTACAATAGAGCCTGGTAAGCGTGGTTCATTAGTGGCGATTGGTGGCATTTCACAGTTCACGGTTTGATTTGCGTTGCTCAAGTGCCGACATTGCCGAATTTGCCGAATTGCCGAGAGCACGTGATTGCGTTCGATTGTTGGGTTGGATCTAGATAAAAGAGCAATTCATGGACGAGATGGTGAGTAGAAATCAAGCCGGGCGACCGGTGAGGGATAAATACGGAGCGGAAGCAATGTGTGTAGTATAACGATTTGTCTGTGCTGGCTCTGTGGCTGCTTGGTGGCGATTTATCACAGTGGCGATAATGGTTGCTCACAAGTACTGCACAAAACGTGCGAGGGAAGACACTTTACAGCGCTTGATAAGACCACTCTCATCGGGCTTGTCCTGAAGCGTGGACTGTGGACTAACTAGAACATGGAAGTGGACGAGACTCACGAGTCTCCAGACAAGATGGAGATCGAGGAAGATAAAGCCGACAACTTCGATGCCATGAAGTCTAAGGTCTTTGTCAATGCCAGCGACGACCTCGAAGTTCTCCAGGAATCACATCACACGTGGGCCATTGAAGATTGGAAGAGCCTGGGCCCCAAAGAGTTTGGTCCCTCTTTCGAGGTGGGCGGCTTTTTCTGGCGAATTCTTATGTTTCCCGAAGGAAACCGATCGGACAGCGTTTCTCTGTATTTGGAAGCCACGCCTGTGGAGATCCCTGAAACCACAGACGAAGACGACGACAATGACTGGGCCTGCTGTGCCCAGTTTGGTTTAGTTATGTGGAACCCAAAGGATCCTTCGGTATTCCACCACAGCGCCGCTCAGCATAGATTCAATCCAGATGAGGCTGATTGGGGTTTCACAAAATTCTATGATTTGCGAAAGCTGGCCCTGAAAACCAATGGTAAGAACCCACTGCTTGAAAACAACCAGGTCAACGTCACAGCGTACGTGCGAGTGATTAAGGACCCCACCGGTGTTCTGTGGCACAACTTTGTTAAATACAATTCCAAGAAGGAGACTGGTTACGTTGGATTGAAGAACCAGGGTGCCACGTGCTACCTAAACTCGCTGCTGCAGTCGCTCTACTTCACGAAGGCTTTCCGGCAGTCCGTGTACCAGATTCCCACAGACAGCGACGGCAACGACACTGTGCCACTCTCGCTGCAGAGGCTGTTTTACATGCTGAGTACGGCTAAGTTCCCTGTAGGCACGCTGGAGCTGACGCGATCGTTTGGATGGGATTCCGGCGACGCTTTCACGCAGCATGACGTCCAGGAGCTGAATAGAGTGCTGATGGACAACCTAGAGGGCAAGATGAAGGGTACTGAAGTAGAGGGTTCGTTGAACAACGTCTTTGTGGCGCAGATGAAGTCTTACGTCAAGTGTGTCAATGTGGATTTTGAGAGCTCGCGAAGTGAAGACTACTGGGACATTCAGCTCAACGTCAAGGGCATGAAGGACGTTCACGCATCGTTCAAAGACTATATTCAGGAGGAGATTCTGGACGGCGAGAACCAGTACCAGGCGACAGGTTTTGGCCTCCAGGACGCAAAGAAGGGTGTCGTCTTTCAGTCATTCCCACCAGTGCTGCATCTCCAGTTGAAGCGATACGAGTACGATTTCAACCGAGATATGATGGTCAAGATCAATGATCGATATGAATTTCCGCTGGACATGGACCTGAGTCCTTATTTGGAACAGGGTTCTGATATGAGCGAGCCCTGGGAGTATGCTTTGCATGGAGTTTTGGTTCACAGTGGTGACTTGAACGCTGGTCACTACTACGCTTTGCTCAAGCCAGAGAAGGACGGACAATGGTATAAATTTGATGATGACCGAGTGACTCGCGCCACCATGAAGGAAGTGCTGGAAGAGAACTTTGGAGGAGACGTGGGCGGGGTGCCAAATGTGCGAAACTACAAGCGACACTCGAGTGCCTACATGTTGGTGTACATTCGAAAAAGCCGCCTCGATCAGGTTCTGGCGGGCCAGGAGGACGCAGTTCCACAGCACATTCCAAAGATGATTGAACGTGAGCAGCTGGAGGAGCAGGCTCGACGAAAGGAGAGGGAAGAGCAGCATTTCTACATGAGCGCTCGAGTACTATCAGATCGACAGTTCAAGCACTATCACGGCTTTGACTTGGGCGTGTGGGACACAAAATACGGCACCAGAACCCCGCTGTATGGCAACTTTGACGAGAAGGCCCATCCGGATGTTTTCAAGGTGCGAAAGGCCACACCGGTGGCTGAGTTTTTGAAGCACGTTGCTGGTCAGCACGGTATGACCAACGCTCGACTGTGGACTCTAGTCAACAGACAGAACAAGACGTTCAGGCTAGATGCACCGGTTGAAATCGTGGATGATGTCACTATGGAGCAGCTGAGAGAGAAATCATCTCGTCAGGTTGATTTGAACCTGTGGTTGGAGGAGCTTGACTCTGACATTGTGGACGAGTCCAGCAATCTTATCTTTTTGAAGCACTTTGACCCTGAGCGACAGGAAATCACTGGTCTGTGCACTGTGCAAATCAAGCCACAAGACAAGATTGAAGATCTGGTGCCCAAGATCAATAAGACCATGGGATGGGCCGACGACACTCAGGTCAGGCTGCTGGAGGAGGTCAAGCCGGAGATGATTGATGTTCTGAAGCACAAGACATTTTTGCAGAACGAAATTTCTGATGGTGATATCATCTGCTTTGAAAAGGTTCTGTCGCCCGAAGAGAGCGAGCACATCAGAGGTTACAAGACCGCCGTTGAATTTTACGATTTTATGCATTTCAGAATCAACATCACCTTCAGGCCCAGGAACTCAGAGACGGAAGAAGGCTTTGAGATGTGGGTCCATCGAAAGACGAGCTATGAGCAGCTGGCACAGCAGGTTGGTGACAAGCTCGGCGTCGACCACACGCATCTTCAGTTTTTCACTACGGGTAGCAACGGTCTCGAGAGGGCGCCAATCAAACGCAACAATGGCGCCACTGTTCACCAGATTTTATCTTACGCGCACCAGTTGTCCAACATTGTGCTATACGAGGTTTTGGAGATGAGTCTGAGCGAATTTGAAAACAAGAAGCTGGTGACCATCTCGTGGCTAACGGAGGGACTCTCGCAGGAGCATAAATACGAGATTTTGGTTCAAAAATCAGGCACGTTGAAGGACGTGATGACTGTGTTGCAGGAGAAAGCAAAGATTCCAAATGAGCTATTGCCAAAGATTAAGGTCTGGGGCGCCGCCAACAGCCGAATGCAGCGAATGTACAATGACCAGTTCCCTGTGGTTTCCATCCCCATGAACCTGCAGGTGTACGCCTCTGTGATGCCTGATGAGGAGCATGAGTTCATCACCGCGGACTACACACCAGCCAACCGACGACTAATCTTTGTGCTGCACTATCAGAAGGATCCATCACGAACACACGGTGTCCCTTTCACGTTTGTGTTGTTCCAGGGCGAGGCTTTCTCAGAAACCAAAGTGCGACTGCAAAAAGCTCTGGGCGTGTTTGACAAGGTTTTTGAAAAAATTAAGTTTTCAATTCTGAGGATTGAAAACAGCGGCTCGGCAGGCTACGGGCCGCCAATTGCTGTCGATGACTCCGCCGATCTTTTTACAAAGATGGACCAGGAGGATTGTTTGGGTCTGGATCACATTGACAAGACAGTGCGAAAGCAGTATGGTCAGAGTGCAATTTTCATCAAGAACTAAAGAGCCGTGGGCACAAGAACGAAACTTCATAAAATGCAGTAACATTCATTTATTCTTGCTTTGTCAAAATGTTGTGTAGCCGTACATACCGTGATCAATCCGATCTGCTCAAATTAAATTCATGCGGCTCTCCTACAGGGGTGCTTCTTAGCTACATTGCATGCACGGCTAAACTTCTGAAAGCGACGCGACAGATGAGCTATCACAACGGTAGATCATAAGCTTAGCGAGCATTTTTGGCAAAATTACTAAATTCCTCACTGAACCAAGGGGTACCACAGAGGTGGAATTAGCTACTTACTAGGCCAGTTATTTCATGACACCAATGAGCAAGATGTAAATGAAGACGTCGTAAACCTAAGTCTAGGTAGCAAATGAGCAAGATGTAAATTAAGAATTCGTAAAACTAAGCTGTTTTTCCGACACGAGCGGATGATAACTTGATAACGCGTATTCAGATCCTAGAGCTTACGCGTCCGGGCAACTGGGGATCGCCCTCGCGCTGATCACAAAAGCACCGCCAACATCACAATTCGAAGCGCTAGGCTCAATGACGGCTCTGTTTCGGGGACTAGCAGAATGCCTCTCTGCCTTTGGCTCCTCTTTGCCCTGTTAACGCTTATTTGCCCTTCGCTCCCGCTTGCTTCTTGGTTGACTTAGCGTGCAGGACGCGTCAGCTTCATGCACCGAACTGCATTTAGACGCACGATCAACCCACTTTGGCCCGAAATGTGCCCGACAGCTCAGATTATGGCTGCTTCAGGGATAGCTGCATCTGATTTTTCCCCTTCGCTCTCAACCACGCTCATTCACTCTAGTCACTCTTTACCGTTAACCCTTCACGTTAAATAACCGCCCACTATTCACACTCATCAACTGCGTGAAAAATGGTTGGAAAAACCCTTGCTTTTGGCCTGGCTCTTCTCACTGGTGCCCTGGGCTTCAACCCGGCTAGCCAAAACAACGTCGCTCTCTACTGGGGCCAGAATTCTGCTGGCGGCGACACCACCCAGCAGAGACTCTCCCACTATTGTCAAGATGACTCGGTCGACGTGGTCTACCTGTCGTTCGTGATTGATTTCTTCGCCACTGGTGGCTTGCCAGAAATCAATTTC
Organism: Blastobotrys robertii; assembly: GCA_030564385.1. Taxonomy (NCBI): domain Eukaryota; kingdom Fungi; phylum Ascomycota; class Dipodascomycetes; order Dipodascales; family Trichomonascaceae; genus Blastobotrys; species Blastobotrys robertii. Next base: position 92,647 of record JAJLUQ010000009.1, read on the forward strand.
GCCAACGGCTGCAACGACGGCTACTATTTCCCCAACTCAACTTTGCTCAGGTGTCCAGACATTGGCGAGGACATCCAGACATGTCAGAACAACGGCAAGAAGGTACTGCTGTCTCTGGGCGGCGCGGTCGGAAACTATGACCTCGCAAGTCCCGCTGATGCCACCGCCTTTGCTACCACTCTCTGGGACTTGTTTGGCGGCGGAGCCTCCGCCACGCGACCCTTTGGCACCGCCGTAATTGATGGTTTCGATCTAGACCTGGAGCAGCCCAGCAGCGAAGGCCCCGAGTCCAACTATCAGGTGCTTACTGAGGCTCTCATCACACTCTATGAGCAGGACACCTCCAAGAAGTATTATCTCTCTGGATCCCCGGAATGCAGCTTGCCCAACACCTACTACCAGGAGCTCATCTCCCAGGTCCCGTTTGATTTTCTGAACGTGCAGTTCTACAATAACCCGTGTGGATTTGTGTCCTTCACGGGCCCTTCTGTCAGCACTGCTGCCTTCAACTACTATGCGTGGGACACGCTTGCCACCACTGCGTCAGCCAATCCGCAGCTGAGGCTTTTCGTTGGTGCCCCAGCCAGCCCTTCGGCTGCGAACAATGGCTACGTGTCTATCAGTACCCTCCAGACTATCGTGCTAAATCTGCGGGAAGAATACCCGGGAACGTTTGCTGGTGTGTCCTTGTGGGACGCTTCGCAGTCCGATGCGAACGTTCAGGCGGGCGGCGTGTCGTATGCCATGGCCTGCAAAGACATTTTACTGGGCCGGGCCCTCACGGTCAGCGGTACCCTCACTCCTGCTACCACTGCGACAAGTACCGTTAGCACTGCTCAAACCACCACTGACGCCACCACGGCCGCGGACACTACTGTCACCACGACTACCGCAGGCAGTACATGTGATCCTCTTGACCTTCTGTGTGTTATTGCTACTGTCACTACCACTGTCGACACTACGAGTACTTCAGCACCCACTACCACAACCACGGCGGGCTCTACTTGCGACCCCCTTGATATTCTATGTGGCATCTCGGCAGCAGCTACTACCACCGCCGGCACTACCACTGAGACCACTACGCCAGCTCCTAGCAATACGCCAGCTCCTAGCAATACGCCAGCTCCTAGCAACACGCCAGTTCCTAGCAATACGCCAGCTCCTAGCAATACACCAGCTCCTAGCACCATTGCTGGTGACACAACTGTCCCCGTTACTATTGGCTTCGGTACTGCTCCCCCCGGTACTACTGCTCCCGGTACCACTGCTCCCGGTACCACTGTCCCTGGTCCTGTTGACACCACTGCGGTCTCTACTGGTACGCCAGCCCCCACTGGAACACCAGTGCCATCTACCACTGCTCAGATCAGCGGAGATTCAGCCGGCACCACGACGTCGACTGATGGCACCACCGGTAGTGTCGAGGCCTCTTCTGGTGTCTCTACTGACGCTCTACCAGGCACGCCTGCTCCGTCTACCACCGTTTATCTTGCCCAAACTGGATCTACTACTCCGGCCTCTAATGTCGCCCCGGGCTCCACTGGAGTCGCCTCTCTGGACCCACAATCTAACCTATTTAACACTTCTACTTCTTGCAGCGTCTGTGTCGTCACTGGAACAATCTACAGCACTATTACAGCGACCCGAGTTCACACTCACCTCGAGACAGTTTACGCTTGCTAATGTCATGTTATAGACTTTTTAATTCAATTTGACCCATTCACGAATCATCTAATCAATGATCTACAGGGTGTCGATGAGACCATGTCTTAGACAATCGGCATTTGATCACCGCTTCAGAAAATGTTGGTGGGGCTACCAACCTCAAACGTTGTTGTCTTAGTCACAGGCAAAGGTCTCATGCTCGCTCTGGTAAACGCACAACAAAGAAGAAATGAATCATTGGTCTTATTGGCCAAGTGTCTTGTAACTGTCCTCGTGCTGCCGGAGATCGATGGGATCTGAATCTAGATGCGGCTATCTTACAGGGTCGTCTTAGCTAGCATTACATTGCATCGCGTGGCGTGACAGCGATAAGTTATCACGCGGGATGGGGTCAAAAAGTCTGGTTGTCTACATCTCTTGACTTCTGTGAACCAACAAGTAACGGGAACGGGTGAACTGAGTTCAACACTGATCAACTGGACACGTCTATTTTGAGTGCAACCAGCAAACACCTAGCAGACGGCAAAGAATATTTCATGATGTCATAGTCCTGCATGTCGACGCATCGGCCCGTAACGTAATTAGACTTGTATTCTGCGCTAACACGAGCCCACCAACACCAGCAGATAGGAAAGAGATGCCACGTTCAACGTCCATACAACTCGTAATATCAAGCTAAGCAGACAGCGGTGGCAGACGGCAAAGAGCGGTATCGGTATCTCCCCGGGCCTGTGTGCCTGTCTAGCTCTGATAGCACCGGCACTGCCTCCACGACTAGTGTCATCGCTCAAGCTGATTTTACAGACACTATGACCATCAGCGTCATTTCATAGGGCCTCAAGTGGCAATATGCGGTGAACATGTCCAATACCGGCCCCACCTACCTCGACACCATCCGCGGATTTAGCTCAGTTGGGAGAGCGTCAGACTGAAGTCGACTTCAGTCCGAAGAAATCTGAAGGTCCTGTGTTCGATCCACAGAATTCGCATCATCTTTTTGCTCCTGTGGGCTGTAGGCAAGCTCAAGCACGGATGTCCTGACCAGCTGCATATCCCTGCGCCGGCTCTTCGCCAACCCGGACTGAATGTATTGGCTGCTTGTGAACGTAGTGATGTGGCGAGGAAGAGGGGGAACTCGGATATAAATACTCTGGAAAAGCGGTAATCACAACAGGGAGAAGATAGCACCACAGAGTTGGTGCTGTGGTTGTGGTTATGCATGTGACAGGTTATGTTGAAGTGTGCGCGTAACAGCGCCAGAAACTGCCCGGGTGTATTCGCACTTTTTTATCCGTTGGACAACGGAAAACCTCTGTATCGAGCATTCAAAGCAGATATTTCTTTGCTCGTGTGGAACAGCAACATAGCTAGAGATCAAGCACTGAGAACTCTTCTCCAGCGCTTCCTAGGTCTAACTGTCTTCACTTGTAAGGACCAAGTCTATCTGGGAAGCTGCTGTTGCTGCTTCGTGACGTAGTTTGGCTTTGCGTCTAATGGCTGCTGTGGTAAGCGCCTGGCAACGTTATGACCAGCGCCGATATTAAGTTTCTCAGGACGGTAGGAAGACGACCATGGTCAGCGGCAGCCCTCTAAACCGTGTGGTTCTGGAGGCCTTTTTGCAGGCCCGGAGGTCGCACTTGTCAGGCATTGTGGCTTCGCACGTGCATCCAGGTTACAGTTGGGGAAGAATGAATGTGTGAATTTAGCCGTTGTGCCCTAACCCCCGATGAGTTTCACGTGCGCCCCGCGTTTCTCCTGTGAGCCTCTTCACAGGGCATGCGATGGCTATTCAAGGACTGCAGATGCGAACAAAAGCCGTCGTACAAAGGCTCAGATCAGACACCGCTGTTGCCGCCTGAGATTTGGTTAGAGGTTCTAGAGCTCTTAGACATCGAGAACTTGCTGCAGCTGTCGAGGAGCTGCAGGCGTTTCTATCACCTGATTGAGTTTGAATATGAGATCGAGGAATACAGCGGGGGCGCCAATGCTGAGCCGAACCAGCACAGCACATTTGTTTCGTATAGAGGTCAGAAGAAAGAGCTTCCTGTTAAGCGGAACTTCCTGGACACAAGCCCTCACCGGCTAGGTAAGCTCACCAAGATCGAGATCCATGGCGGAATCAACTGGCCCAGTGAGGTGCTCACAAGTCTTGATGGCCTATCAAGCAGAGATGCCCTCAAGAGTCTCCGCAATATAATCATTGTCGTTTTACATGACCAGAACCCCTGGGTATTCAGCAAAGTCGGCTTACCACGCCTAGCTGAGATGCTTCCCTCTGTCCCAGTGACGCTTCAACTGCAAGTGAAGCTAGCACTCCCGTGGGACAAGAATCTGGAGCTGGGGCCAACGGTGAAGACCCTGTTTTTGTACTTCACACTGCCTTTCTCTATGTCTGACATGCGCATTCCAGACTTGAAATCATATCTGCATTTCGGGGAGAATGACCATACGGAGAACCTTATAACATACTGGAACCAGCATGGCGGCAGGGGCGGTGTCGATGAGCAGTCGTTCAATCCACTGGTCAAGTCGATGAAGGGTCTGCGTCGGTTTGTGGCTTATCGTCCAAGGCTGGTTGACGCAGAAGACCCAGAGGGGCTGAGAGATTCTGATTACTATACTCAGTTTGTCAGACGAGACATCCCACATGTTGATTGCGATACTCTCAATGTGCCGTACACTTAAGCGTTCTTTCTGACAACAGGCACTCCGGTCATACCTCTATAGATAGTATTGGGCTTCTGTCAAATGTGTAATATGTATTGGATCAGCGTGTACGTAGCTCAAATCAAAAGTAGTAGATCTGACATGTCGTGCATTTCTTGGCGTCTGGAGCGCTGACAGAATTGCAGTTTCGACAGATCTTTGCCATGGCGAGTAAGTGCGATAGTAAGCTGAGCAGAGTGAGAGTTTATATAGCTCAGTAAGTCCTCAAACGGCTTGTTTGAGCTAAGACTAGCTCGACCTGAGACCATTAGTATGCTGGATCGCAGTAGAGTGCTCGTTTGTTTGACGTCAGAAACCACTAACCTCGTTTAGCCGTACGGATCACGTGACTATTCTATATCGTGAAGCCGCACATTGAAACTTGAAAAAATATCGATAGCCGTCGATAAGATGCCGCCCAAGCCTAACCAGAACAAGGATGGAATCCGGTTACCGGGGAGTATCCTGGATGAGATCCAAAGGGCGGAGACCAACGGAGTTCTCCATGGTAAGTGTCAGAGACGTGTGCGAGCTAACAAGACAAACGAGGAGCCATTGGTATGGGCAAGAGGAAAGGTCCTGGACGAAAAGAACTAAGGAAGCAGCAACGACAGGACAAGAAGGAGACCAAAGTTAATACACATAAGAAGAATGATAAGCTGGAAGCGCGGAAGCAGGCGTTGAGGGCCCCCAAGGGTGTTAGGCCGACAGCGAAGAAGGATATTGAGGAATATGAGAGGTATTTCGGAGTTGATGAGCCAGAGAAGGCAAATCCTAGGAGGTCGGAGCCCAAATCCAAGAAGGTGGAACCCACGAAAGGAGTTCTCAAGACCAAGGACTCGAAATCAGAAAAGAAAAAGGTCAGAATATCAGACGTTCACCAGGTTAAGAATATTTCTGAGCCTGAGAGCGGGAGTGAGATCGAGCATGATGATGGATTTGATGATGAGTGGGATGAAGGGCTTGAAGGTCTGGACGGTATTGAAGATGATGACCTTGACAGCGATGACTTCGAAGAGCTTGAAGAAGCTGATGATGCTGAGGAAGATGGTATGGACGAAGATGCTACATGGGCTGCTTTGAAAGCTTTGAAGAAGGGCCAGAAGGTGGCTAAAGAGGCAAAAGGAGTGAAAGAGAGCAAAAAGGAACTGAGCGCAGACGATACCTGGGCCGCGTTAAAGGCTCTGAAGGGCAAGGCCACCAAGGATTCCAAAGTCAAAGACAAATCTAAAGGAAAGCGAGATGTTGATGATATGGAAGAAGAGGAAATTGTCATGAATGATGATGAGCTGGATAGCGATGATTTCGATGACCTTGACGAGGATGATATGGATGTCTTGGAGGATGAGGAGGAGGAAGAGATGGGGGAAGAAGATACTTGGGCTGCTCTCAAAGCCTTGAAAGAGAAGAAAGGCAAGAAAGAGAAGGATATGAGTGCTGACGATACCATGGCTCAACTCAAGGCGCTGAAGGAGGGCAAAAAGGGCAAATCAGTAGAGGACGTCAAGGAGAAAAAGAGAAAGTCTAATGACAAAGAAGAAAGAAAATCCAAGAAGCAGAAATCCGGCCCGACTGAGGATGACATGATGCAGATGGCCAAGGATGAGGCGGAGATGGAGTACTATGCAAAGAAGCTAGGCATGAAGAATATGAAGCTTGGGAAAAGTGAGGACGGCCTAGACGATTTGCTGGGCGACTTGGATTTCGATGACTTTGCAGAGTCTGGTGGCGAGGGGTCTGATGGTGGCGATGATGATAATGAAGAGTCTTTTGAAGGATTTGACGATGAGAGTGAGGCTGATGAAGAGGAGGAGGAAGAAGAAAAAAAGCACGTGAAGGTCAAAGAGAACCCATACATTGCTCCGGTGGCGGCCGAGAGGTACATTCCCCCCAGCAAGCGGGCGCAGCTTGCCGGTGAATCTGAGGCCACTGTTAAGCTCAGAAAACAGGTGAAGGGTCTGCTCAACAGGCTTACTGAAGCCAACATTGGAACTATTGTCAACGAGATGGAGACGGTATACCACGAAAACTCACGAGCCTCTGTAAATGACATGTTGACCAAAATCATCATTGAGAGTACCGCGATGCAAGGCGTGCTCCAGGAGTCATTTTTGATTATCCACGCTGCGCTTGTGACAGCGGTGTATCGAACGGTGGGTATTGATTTTGGCGCGTTTTTCGTTCAGAGTTTGGTGGAAACCATTGAGGAGCGTTTGAAGCATTTGCGGGAAGCCGGAAAGGACGCTGGTGGAAAGGAAGCAAGCAATCTGCTCGCGTTACTGGCGGAGGTGTACACGTTTCAGCTCGTGTCTGCGGGTCTGATTTACGACTTTATTCGAGAGTTTCTGGATGAAATCGATGAGACAAAGACAGAGCTTCTGCTCAAGGTTATTCGATCGTGTGGCCCCCAGCTGCGTTCTGACGACCCAGCGGCCCTAAAAGACATTATTTATTTGCTACAGACCGCCGTGTCTAAGGCTGACCAGGCCACCATCAACACGCGAACTAAATTTCTCATTGAGACCATCACCGCCCTCAAAAACAATCGCCAGAAAGCCAAGTCGGAAATTGCATCTGCGCTCTCACAGCGAATGAAAAAGTTTCTTGGCGGTGTGGGTGGAAGAGAGTCCATCAATGTGTCCCTTGATGACATTAGAAATGTGAAAACGCGAGGAAAATGGTGGCTGGTGGGTGCCGCGTTCAAAAATACTGGTTCCGCTGACGTGGACCAAGAAGCTTTGGACGAAATCCTGGACTCGGCTGAGCCAAATTGGATGGAGCTGGCCAGGAAACAGCGAATGAACACAGATATTCGACGTGCTATCTTCATTGCCGTTATGAGCAGCGAGGACTACGTCGACGCCAGTGATAGACTCGACAAGCTCAAGCTAAAGAGTAAGCAGGAGCGAGAAATCCCACGTGTCCTCCTGCATTGCTGCACCAACGAAGAGGTCTACAACCCATTCTACAGTCTAGTGGCCGGCCAGCTTTGCTCTCAGCATTCACTCAAAAAGACCTTCCAGTTCTGTCTGTGGGACTATCTGTCCGCTCTGGAAACACCAGAGGGCGATAAGGACCTCAAAAAAGTGATGCACATGGCCAAGTTCTACGCGCACATTGTTTCTGAGGACAAATTGTCCTTGGACATTCTCAAAAATGTCAACTTCCTGACGGATTCGCCAGAGACACGTCTCTTCCTCGAAATATTCTTTGTCAATATCTACCTGGCCATTGGCAAGAAGTCAGAGGTCAAGGGAGGCTTCTATGGCGAAGTCCGCCGAGAGCAGCGACCCATTTTCCAGCTTCTTCAGAAGACAAAAGACCAGTCCACGCTACGGGGCATTCAGTACTTTCAACCGCACATTGTCAAGTCTTCAGCTATTGGCACCAAGGCCAAACAGATTGAGCGGGTCAAGTGGGGTGTCGATGCAGTGTCTAGTTTGATTGGCGAAGTCATCCAAAAGGACTATTAAAGTAATGATAGTTTTTCTAGCTCAAGACGTCGCAGCTCCGTGCTGCTAATTTTGTCAGCCCAGTTGTCTTCTTCCTTCCCGCCAATAACATGAATTTCGTATAGCTTCAGCTCAGGGAAACCCTTTTCTCGTCGCAGCTTGTTGACGGCTTCGGCACCGGAACGCGTTTCCTGGCTCAGAATCAATGCTTCAATTTCTGGGATCGTCGCTGTAGGACCGTAGATATCGTTGATCATCACCACGCTGGATTTCAGGCTCGGGAACACATACTCCAAGAACCGCTCTACACCTTCCTTTCGAACCTCATATGACTGCATGGCTTTGGCGTATTTCTTGTTTTTGAGTAATTCAGGCCCAGTGAGTCCAACAATGAGCTCCTGTCGCGTAAGATAGCCTGCAACTGTTAGTAGCAGTTTGTGTCCATCATGCAAATGATCAAATGTGCCTCCAACCGCAGCCATACTGTGTTCTGGCGGCCGTTCACTGCAATAAATGCTATCCTTGAGCCCGTCACAGGCTTCATTCATCCTCACAATCACCACAGGCAGCCCCTGTATCTCAGAATTTCCTGGTACAATCTTTCTAAGCTCTGTGGGTAAATTATCTTCGTAGAAACCAGCAACCGCCACTTCCCATTTCTGTTCCCGAGCTAGTTCAACATCTCGACCGTCTAGCAGCACTGTAACGTTAACATTCTCTCGGCTAACCTCAGCAGCTTGCACACGGCAAATGTCGTAGAGTTCTTTCGTCACGGTCATGACTGCTTCAATGCTGTTGGGGGAATTCATAACAAAGACATCCAGCGAACCGTGGGGCATCGTCAGGTACAGCGCCTCGCGTATGACTTCATTGTATTTCTCCTGCAGCGAGAGGCTGGTGCTTGTCTTGGTCAAGACCACACTCGAGAGATAGTGCATCCTTTGTGGTTGTCACTGAAACAAATCTGTTCGTTGTCTATCGTAAGCGCTGACGTTTTACTACCGAGGTGCGGCTTGCTTTTTTGCGGGGAATCACGTGATCGGAAAATTCAGTCCTGATATCCGATAAATGGGTGAGTTTCGAATGCGAGACCTCAAAACAAGATATGATTCTCAATTCAACGATAAACAGATGGACAGATGAGCTGGGCAGCCCAAGGGACGTTGGCGATGATGTGCGGCGCGTAAAGTCCCAGCACTCGCTATTTATCAGTCCATCCCAACAGCATCTTAGACGGGTCATGGAGGACAGAGAAGACAGGTCTGATCCCCAATCAGAGGCGGTGCCAGAGCCGAAGCAAGAAGTGAGGCGAGACAGGATCAGAGATGTGGACCCTGCGAGACGGGCTGAACGACAGAGACAGAACGATGAACGGCAAGCAAACGATGGGCTCGAAAAGAAAGAGTTTGATCCGGTGGCAGAATACAAACGACTGATGGAACTGAAATCCGGAGGAAGGTATATACCGCCCGCGAGGCTACGTGCTCTTCAGGAGCAGATGAAAGCTTCCGCTAGTCCAAAAGAGTTTCAAAGGTTTGAATGGGACAAGCTGAAGCGAAGCATCAATTCACAGGTCAACAAAGTGAACAAGAGCAATATCAAAAGCGTTGTTACTCAGATATTTGAGCATAATCTGGTTCGTGGTAAAGGTTTGCTCGTTCGAAGTTTAATGAAAGCTCAGAACTCTTCATTGGCTTATACGAATGTCTATGCGTCGCTGATTTCCGTGATCAACTCGAAGTTGCCTGAGATTGGTGAATTGTTGGTTACGCGACTGATTATTCAGTTCCGACGAGGATTCAAGAGAAATGACAAGACGCTGAGTATCAGTAGCAGCATTTTTCTGGCGCACCTTTGTAACCAGCGAGTGGCGCACGAGATCATTTGTCTACAAATTTTGCATTTACTACTGGAAAAGCCCACGGACGACTCTGTGGAGATTGCAGTGGGGTTCACGCGAGAGGTTGGCGCGTACCTTGGTGAGATTAGCAGTCTAGGTCTGAATGGCGTTTTTGAGCGGTTCAGAGCCATTCTGCAAGAGGCGGCGCTTGAGAAGCGAACGCAGTACATGATTGAGGTTCTGTTTGTTGTGAGACGGGAGGGATTCGTCAATAATCCAGCCGTGGAGGCTGTACTGGACCGGCTAGAGGACCAGGAGAGGCATATGATTGAAATAGACGACGAGCTCAAAGCCAATGACATTATCAATGTTTTCAGGTTTGATCCGGACTACGATGAGAATGAAAAGAAGTGGAGCGTTATCAAGGAGGAAATTTTGGGAGACGGCAGCGATGATGAAGAGGGCGACGAAGAGGAAGAGCCCGAGCCCGAGCCAAAGACGACAACGACTGCGGACGGACAGGTGGTGATCAAAGATATGACGGATGCGGAATTGATAAATCTGAGAAAGACCATTTATCTGACCGTGATGTCGTCCATGTCTGTGGATGAAGTTTCACACAAGCTGCTTAAGCTGCAATGGACAATAGAAGAGGACCACAGAATAGAAATTCTCAACATGTTGGTGGAGTGCTGTGCTCAGGAGAAAACATACAACAAAATGTTTGGTTTCGTATTGAACCGGTTTTGTCGAACTACGAAATTATGGAATGAGCGCGCCGAGAACTCGTTCTACCATTACTTTAACATCATTCACCGATACGATTATAATAAGATTCGGAATATCGCCACGATGTACGGCCACGCCATGGCTGTGGACGGCTTGGACTGGAAAGTACTGCAGTGCATCCGAATGACCGAAGCAGAATCAACGGCTTCGTCGCGTATCTTTGTCAAGGAACTGTTTGCAGAGATTCAGAAGGAGCTTGGTATTCCTGCTCTAGTTGAGCGGCTCCGTGAACCTTATATGGAGCCATACACGGAGAATATGCTCGTGCGAGGTAGTCGGGACGATACCAGGTTCTCAATCAACTACTTTACAGCTATTGGCCTGGGTGCTGCCACAGAGCACCTGAGAGAGTACTTGAAGAATCTTCCAGAGTCGAGAGCTAGTTCGAGGTCGCTCTCCACAAGAAGTTCACGATCTAGGTCGAGGTCACGAGGTAGAAGCTATTCTCGGGACTCTCATTCACGCAGCCGCAGCTATGACTCGCGAAGGAGTTCAGAATCTCGAGGACGAACTCGAAGAAGAGCCTCGCGTGGAAGGAGTCATTCTAGGTCACGGTCTCCGTCTAGAGGTCGAAGCTACTCGCCACGGAAACGAAGCAATTCCAGGGGTAGAAGTCAGTCCAGAGAAGGAAATCGGTCCCGAGGTAGATCTCCTGTCAGGAACAACCGTTCCGGCTCACGTGGAAGAAGCTATTCTCGAAGCAGGAGCTATTCCAGAAGCCGAAGCTACTCTCGACGCAGAAGTCACTCTAGAGGGCGCAGCTACTCACGGTCATCGAGAAGCAGGAGCTATTCTTCTCGATACTCGCGGAGTGACCGGGGAAGAAGTTACTCTAGAAGCCGATCCAGGGGACGAAGCTACTCTAGATCCAGCTATTCACGGTCTCCGACCTACTCCAGATCGCCTAGAAGGCCAGCCCGACGGAGCAACTCACCACCGAGATCCAAAACAGACAGCCCTGAGAGGTCTCGGTCGCCACCGAGGAAGCGGGATCATTCGCCAGAATCCCGGGATGTCAAGCGGAGAGCCAAAGCATCGGATTTCCTGTGATAGTTTGATGCAAAGTATTTATGTGAGACATTTTCACCAGACTCCTGTATTTCGCTAAATGCAAGTTGATTTGTCTTTTCTCTAACTGCAACTTGCAACTAGCTCATACCAGAACCTACCAGAATCTAATATACATCGAATCCCGTGATTAACTTACAAATCTCAAATTACTAATCTGACCGGTTCACCGGTGGCTCGTGCCTGATATTGGCCCGGGACGCGCGGCATCCATCTCCACAATGAATGCGATGAGCGTGCCAGAGAACCTAATCTGGCTTCATTCAGCGCACACTAACTGTACAATTGGCAGTCTACTGGTCGGATAACGCCTATTAATAATATTAACTGTTCGGCAATCGACGGCAATCGGTACTAGACGGAACTGGTGGCACGAGGCCCTAAGCTGAACTTCAGGTGGACGTGAACGCAGACCACGGACCGGCTAACCGGCATTCTAGACAGATGTAACAAGATTAGTCACGACAATTAATAGAGGCATAGTAGCCCATAGAATCACACATTCACGCGTAGGTTGTATATAAGTGGTCCGGCTGACGCTGGGAGGAACGGAAAAATCTGTTGGGAGAACTAACCAACCACCTTCCACTCAGGGTGAATATTATACTCAATGCTACGAACACAGTTTGCCCGAGCCCAGGCCTCGAGATTGTCGGTGCGATTCTACTCGTCCGCCGTTGAGCACGATGTTGTTGTCATTGGCGGTGGCCCAGGTGGTTACGTTGCCGCCATCAAGGCTGCTCAGCTTGGTCTCAAGACTGCCTGTGTTGAGAAGCGAGGAACTCTTGGAGGTACTTGTCTGAACGTTGGTTGCATTCCCTCCAAGGCCCTCCTGAACAACTCTCATCTGTATCACCAGATCAAGCACGATACCCAGCGACGAGGTATCGATGTTGAGGGTGTCAAGGTTGACATGCCTCGATTCCTCAAGGCTAAGGACGACGCTGTTCTCGGTCTCACCAAGGGTGTTGAGATACTCTTCAAGCAGAACAAAGTCGATTACTACAAGGGCAGCGCTTCCTTCATCAACGAGCACGAGATCAAGGTCGATGCCATTGAGGGTGGCCAGGATGCCGTTCTCAAGGCGAAGAACGTCATCATCGCCACCGGCTCCGAGGCTACCCCATTCCCAGGAATTGAGATTGACGAGCAAAAGATTGTTACCTCCACCGGTGTTCTGAACCTGCAGCAGCCACCAAAGAAGCTCGCCGTTATTGGCGCTGGTATCATTGGTTTGGAGATGGGATCCGTGTGGAGTCGACTGGGTTCTGAGGTCACTGTCATTGAGTTCATGAACTCCGTCGGTGGTGCCGGCATGGACGCCGAGGTGTCCAAGTTCACCGAGAAGATGCTCAAGAAACAGGGTCTCAAGTTCAAGCTGGGACACAAGGTCTTGTCCGGAAAGGTCAATGGCGATGTCGTCGACATTGAGGTCGAGAACGTCAAGACCGGCAAGAAGGAGTCTCTGGACGCCGATGTCCTGCTCGTCGCCATTGGCCGACGACCATACATCCAGGGTCTGGGAGCCGAGAAGATTGGCCTGGACGTTGACGAGCGAGGACGACTGGTTATCGACCAGGAGTACCGAACCAAGTTCCCACACATTCGAGTCATTGGTGACGTCACCTTCGGTGCTATGTTGGCCCACAAGGCCGAGGAGGAGGGTATCGCCGCTGCTGAGTACATCAAGACTGGCCACGGCCACGTCAACTACGGTGCTATTCCATCCGTCATGTACACCCATCCAGAGGTCGCCTGGGTCGGACAGAGCGAAGAGCAGCTGAAACAGGCTGGCATCGCTTACAACATCGGCAAGTTCCCATTTGTTGCCAACTCTCGCGCCAAGACCAACCTTGACACTGAAGGTTTCGTCAAGTTCGTTTCTGACAAGGAGACTGACCGAGTTCTGGGTGTCCACATTGTCGGTCCAAACGCCGGTGAGATGATTGCCGAGGCTGTGCTGGCTGTCGAGTACGGTGCTTCTTCTGAAGACATTGCTCGAACTTCTCACGCCCACCCAACCCTGGCTGAGGCCTTCAAGGAGGCCGCTATGGCTGCTTACTCCAAGTCCATCCACTTTTAAAACAGCCACGCCACGCCACGAGCACCACACTAGCGTGTGGTAGCTACTGGCATGGACAAAACACTGCCAACAATATCAAGAGCGCACGGCAAAACATTTAGCTTCCCGGTTAAATATACATGTAATAATACAGTGGGATCAGAAACCACGCGCTCCCGTACCTTAAAACGCGACCCCGCTCGCCGTTTATAACCGTTGAAAAGTTTCAAATCTACTGCAGCTGTTTTCACAGGTGAGTACATTTACATGCGTATATGCGTAATGTGCGCGGTAAGCGCACTGAATGGTTCGTTAGGCTTCAGGCTGCTCCGCTCCCGGGCTAGTATCTCGGCACAATACTACTCCCTATCACCGGCTCCAGCACCCTCGGTAACATATCTGCTGCGTCGCCTATAAACATCCAGCCGTCTTGTGGCATGACGTAGGGCTTTTCGATATTGAAGATCGCAACCTTACCTCCTCGCATCATCACCTGCTCAATGTACCCCGCTGCCGGCCACACAGCACCAGATGTGCCTATAACCAATATGAGGTCCACCTCGCCCGAAACAACGAATTGGTCCGCAGCGTCCACTGCACTCAACGGTAGAGTTTCTCCGTCCCAGACCACGCCGGGGCGTAATAGCCCCGTTCTGCACTTTGGACAAAGCGGAAGATCCTGAATTTCAATATCCTTCACCTCCATATCTGGCGATTCAGTGTGTGACAGTGCTGGTGTTAGAGGGGACTTGAATGTGGTTTGCTTGTAATCGCACGAAAACGAGGTGCACTTCACCGTGAACAGGTCGCCATGGAGGTGAAGTAAACCCTCCCTCGGATGGTTTGCCCTGGCGCTGAGTCCATCAACGTTTTGTGTTAGTGTCAAAAATTTGTCGCCTAGCCTTCGTGCGAGTTCGGCCAATGCGTAATGTCCGCGGTTCGGCTTAGCCTTTAATGCCATTGCTCGCCGGTGAGAGTAAAATTGCCATACCAGCGATGGGTCGCTTTGAAACCCGCCTAGCGTAGCCAGCTCCCACGCGTTGTATTCGTCCCAGATGCTGTCTGTGTCGAACGTCGGTATTCCGCTGCTGGCGCTAAGCCCTGATCCAACTGAATTAGTTTGAAGCTTTACTAATCATTGTATGACAGCTTACCTAATGCGAGTACCCGCCGGCTGGTGCTCAGATGACGAACAAACGAGGCCACATCCGACGACATCAACTGCGTCCTGGTTTGAGACCTGGGCTGATTATGAGTATAAGTCACGTGAGGTGCGGCTGGCCTAGTTGGGTCACTGCGACGGAGATTACGGGAATTGTCACTGTGCAATCCAGGGGGGTGGTAATTGGCCTGTACCGAGGTCAGCGCTGGATGGTTTGCCGCGTACCTGAAAGAGATCTTCAATGGGTTACCTAACAAGCTAATTGCCATGTTCCCTCGTGACCGACGCTTGTCAATTCTGGCTCAGAGCTAATAAACGCGCCTTGAGCGCCACTTCTGAACGCCACCGCGCTTCACTTGCAAAGGTGCGCGTACCCCTACCCTATCCTCCCAAGGGACCACCAAATTTTCCACTGTCGGGGATTTTCGTTTTAGTGTTGTAAGAATCGCGTACCTAAATCGCGATGTCCGACGAACACAATAAGCGACACAGCGCTGGGCTGCCTATGCAAGACGAGTCGCCTCTCAACAAGACGATTCGCCCGATTTTGGAAGGGATCTACCACCTGCGCGACCCCAAGGATGGACACGACGCGTCTTATGTGTTCCAGACGCTTCCAGACCGGCGCTTAACTCAGTATTACAAGATCATCAAGCGACCGCTGTCGCTGTACATGATCAAGCAAAACATCAGTCATTCCAAGTACGCCAACGTCAGTCAGTTCATCCTCGACGTGGCGCAAATTACGTACAATGCGCGAGTGTTTAACCGAAAGAGCTCCTCCATCTACGACGACGCGTTGATTGTTGACGACTATCTGCGCAGCGAAATTGACAAATTACGAGCCTCCGGAGAATTCACCGCCAGCGAGCTTGAGTACCCTGTCATTGGCCCCCTGCCGGACGCGTCGGATTTCGAGGAAGAGGAACTTGAGGAAGAGGATGACGATGACGACGATGACGATGACGATGATGACGACGAGGGTACACCACCACCCAGGAAGAGCAGGAGAGGAAGGCCGCGTCGAAGTGTCACTCTCGCCAACAAAAAGAAGAAAGAAGAACAGGCTGAGGAGGCTAAGGCAGCTAGTATGATTGAGGAAAGGCGCAAGAAGCGTGGACGACCTCCAACTGTCGACAAGCCTCATGAACATCGAATTAAGGCCATCATGCGAGGTGTTCGAAAAGAGAAGGATAGAGGCGGGCGACTATTGTACGCCGAGTTTGAGAAATTGCCCGACATTAAGCTTTACCCTCAGTATTTCAACGAGGTGCGTGATCCAATAGCTCTGGATACTATTCGAAAAAACATCAAACGACGAAAGTACGCTACCGTCGAGATGTTTATGGTTGATATGAACCTCATGTTCAACAATGCTAAGCAGTTTAATGCCGATGGGTCTCAGATCTTCAAGGATGCAGTAAAGCTCCAGCAGGTGATGGTTGCCCTTGCCGAAGAAGAGCTCAAGAAGCCCGATTCAGAATACCAGGATCCAGGATCCAACTCCAAAACCTCGCGTCTGCCTCTGGATCAGGTTGAGCACCGTGGCGAGATCTACCGAGTCGGTGACTGGGTGCACATTTCTAACCTCAACGATCCCGCGAAGCCCACTATTGGTCAGGTTTTCCGAATCTGGAGAGCCAGCGACAACTTGAAATGGGTCAACGTCTGTTGGTACTACAGGCCCGAGCAGACTGTCCACAGGTACGACAAGCTCTTTTATGAGAATGAAGTCGTCAAGTCCGGTCAGTACCGAGATCACCTTGTTGACGAGATTCTGGAGAAGTGCTTTGTCATGTTCTTCACAAAGTACCAACGGGGTCGGCCCGTTGGCATTGGCGACAGGTCAGTGTACTGCTGTGAAAGCAGATACAATGAAAACGAAAAGACCTTCAACAAGATTCGAACGTGGAAGGCATGTATTCCAGATGAAGTGCGGTCCACAGATTATCCCATGGAGCTCTTTGCCACACACCAGCCTCTACGCAGAGTTTACTCACCCATCAGGCATTTGCTCCCCGAAGATGCAAAAGAAGATGATCCAATTCCCGAGCCCAAGATGGGCGTCATGAACGCTCCACCAGTGGTTGGTGCCGTCTACAAGCGACCATACGATCCCAATGATCCTCCAGAACAGCCTACGCCGGATTATCCTACACAGGGACCACCGCGAATGATGCAGCAGGATCAGGTTCCACAGACCCCAGGCTCAGAATACGGCACCCCAGGATTCCGGCCTAGCGCTTTACGAAGACCAACTACATTGCCCTACGGACAGTCGCCAAGGTTTGGTCAACCCAACACCTCCACTCCACTGGCGGCTGTTCCGGGATCTGTTCCGAGTAGCGTGATGGTTCCACCAACCGGAGGCTCAGCTCGCATGCAGCCACCGCCGTTCCCACTCGCCAATCCCGGCTATGTCATGCCGGTGCCACCGTCTACGTTCACACTGCCGGAGGGTGTACAGCGACAATTGCCAAAAAAAGATCTACAGGCTGTGGCGCGCATCAAAAACGGTCTCCGTGGCGATGGCCAGATGGCGTGGTTCACGGCACCGCCTGTGTGGATCAGCCACCGGCATGCTCGGGAGCCGCTGAGGAAAGAGTTGGAGTTCACTTTCAAGAAGAGAACGTCAGACGAAGCGTTTGAGGGCGAAGTCGAGAAAGTACGCGATCTGGGTCAGTCCTCTAAGTACTTGGCCTGGAAACTGGCAAAGACAGAGACTAAGGTTGAGGCTTAACTGAAGCTTTCGAGCCTGCCCACTCTCATTGTGACCTTAATATTTATCGAACTCATAGCAGTTCACTGTATAATGAATGACTAAACAAGCGACTTCTACCATCTGTTGGCTACTCATCGCGTAATCTTGTTTGTTTATTTACTCACCGTTGCCTCTAGCGATCGCCCGTGAAACTATGTTCCTGCGTTGGCCGATCAGGACTTCAATTGTGAGTGACCGATCGCGGCAAGGATGATGGATCAGTGTGATCAGTGATCAATGGTGATCATACGTAGGAGTTACACTGTTGTTGACTTGCTAGTACGAATGCGGATTGTTTGCGGTAAGACAATCGATGGCCCGCCCGTGCACAGTTCTACACCGTTACGACAGCTACCCTTAGCGTTAGCGTATACACCGTTGTTATGTCTCGCACGGCCGACAAATCTCACACATCTAGATCTCGGCGAGGAATTGTTTCTTGGAAAATTCCAGACATTTCCGTATCCATTCGTAAGACATCCGCTTCCGGAGAATTGCAGGGCTGGCTGAATCAAACTCACGTGACGCTGAAAAATTGAAAATTCACTTGTTTTCACCGTGTGCATGAGGTCTTGGAGCCGGCAGGCTGACACGTGTGTCTTGCCTGAGCGACGAGAGACATGCACTGGCGAGACAGACTCGCAGGTGCTCACGCAGCTACAATTCGTAATCCCACTTGAAGCCCGGTTAAGTCTAACGGTATTTGTGCGTGCGCCCTGGTGCCTGACCCTGTACGTGGGCCATGCGAAAATTGCTGTAAAAATCTGCTTGAATTTCAAGACGCCTTGCCGGATATCGGCGCGGCAAGCAGGATAGAGTTAGCCCGCGATGTAGCACTTGGGATTTAGGCTTACTGCGTATGCGTTCAAATCTGAGGCAATGACCTCATGGCACTTTCAGGTGGTAAACGGTTAATTGTAAGACGCGCTTACTCCGCTGCCAGCGCTAGCGGCGTACCTCGCATGGTGGTGCATGTGCTTCCGGTGACAATTGCAGCGGTTGCACTGCTGCTTACATGTACATGTAACTTAGAGCCTCTGTGCCTGGGTGCCTGGGTGTTAATTCCCACGGCGCATACACCGCCGGCGTGCAACCGACGCATTACAACGCAGATGGCCATGTGGCCAAGTGGAGAGTGCCATCTCTTTGGGCGGCAGCGGTGACCCAATGTGGAGCGGTCCCACTGAACCTAATCCTGCAAAAGGTTCGAGACAGCGCGAGACAATACATTCCGGCGACAAAACAATAGAAACCAAGAAATGCATTGAACTAATTAAAAGAGTGACTGAGAAGAGAAGACTAAAGAAGCGTAGGAACCAACCCAACTGCAGCCGCAGCCGCAGATTTATTCAACGTAAATAAAAAAAAAGTCCTTAGGAGGAGTAGATACCCCAGCTCTGCTCGCAGGCCAAGTATCCAGGAGCCTTCCACTTGGCGTCGTAGGCCGAGAAGAGGAAGACATCGTTACCGACAGAGGACTTGAGCGAGCTGATGGCAGACTGCAAGTTCTGTGGGGATGGCACAGCCTCGTTGTTGCTCTGGCCGGCGGATGGCCAACCGGACTCGGTCACGAGAACAGACTTGGAGCCACCGCAAGCGGAGTAGACTCGCTGGATCTGCTGGAGAGCCCAAGAGCCGGCCTGGTCAGCGGTGACGCCACCGTCGAAGAAAGCATGGGCGTTGACACCCATGTAGTCAGAAGCATCGCAAAGAGATGGGTTGTTAATGACGGCAATGAAGGTGTCAACGGAGATGACTGGGCCGGTGTAGCCCATTCCTCGCAGGATACCTCGGGCCTGGCCGGTGTACTGGTTAATCTGAGCTGGGGTAGCCTGGCCGGAGTTGACCAGCTCGTTACCGATAGAGACGGTGTGAACGACGCCCCATCCCTTAGAGGCGACAGCGGACTGGATGGTCTCGAGCTCGCTCTGGATGTTACCGACATCGTCGACGCCGACGAAGACCTTCTGGCCTGGAGCCAGGGCGCTGACGACGTTGGCGACCTGGTTGCAGGAGGTGCCGTAGATTCGAATCACAGAGTATCCGGAGAGTGGGGCCAAGTCAGAGGCGACCTCAGAGGCAGACTTGCAGGCGCCAGAGTCCTCGTATGGGTCGTAGGTGATGCCCAGAGCGCCAGCGGAGCCGGAGCCGGACTGTGGGGTGGTGTTGCCAGCGCTGCTAGAGCCGGAGGTGGCTGGAGCCGAGGAGGCTGGAGCGCTAGAAGTGGTTGGGGCAGCTGGGGCAGCAGAAGTGGTGGCCACAATGTGCACCTCTGGGGCTGGTGGTGGAGTGGATGGGGCAGCGGAGGTGGTTGGTGGTGGTGGTGGAGGTGGTGGAGTAGAGGTCTCAACTGGAGCCGGGGCGGTGTTGACCTGGACAGTTGGAGCGGTGTAGGAGGAGGCGACCTCGACGGAGGAGGTCAAGGAGGCCGTAGCGAGGGCATCGGCGGCGGCGGCAACGTCAGAGGCGGCGGCAGCGTCGGCGGTCACGTAGACAGTGTTGGTGACAGTGACAATGACCTGAACGGGGTCAGCTTCTCGCTTGTGGGCGTTGTGGACGTGGTGAACGGGCTGGGCTAGCGCCAGGGAGGCCAGGAGGGCCAGAGTCGCTTTACTGTACTTCATTGAGCCTGCTCAATGTGGGTATTGTATAGGTGTCTAGTAGTGTCTTTCGACGTTAAAGAGAGTGTGGAACGACTAAGGAGCGTAAGCGTGGTGGGAACGGGGGGTGAGGAGCTTTTAAGGGAGCCATGCGCGCATTCTCGCTAATTATTTATCTCGCCTAATTCGGCAAAGGATCAACGCACTGGATCAAGGTGCATAAAAAGAAAAATGTTCCTTGCCCTACCCTAAACCCTAGCCTAACCCTCATGCATGAGCCTGGCATGTTAGGTCTCCGAGGGCCTCTACTGCCGTTGCTATAGGGGCGGATAGCTCGGTACGCTATGCCTGATCGTTATAAAATAGGTCAATCCTTTGACAGGTGACAGGTCTACAGCGAAGGCTACACAGCACCAACCAAAAACTGTCTTGTCCACTAGCCCGTCTAGGCACTACGCTAAATACGTTCCTGGTCAGAGTAGCATTGGGTCGTACCTGGTTGCCAGGTTACTGCCTCGCTGTGCAATTACAAGCATAATAAGCCCATTGCTAGCCCAGCACTAGCTAGACTAACCAGCTAGCAGCCTGAGTTAAATATAATTCTAGGGCCGCTAGTGTGTAGCCGATGCACTATGTAATCTATAATTAACAGACGATGCCGCACGCGTTGGCTCGCTCCGATGTGCCACCGCTAGACGCCCTGGCAACCCATAGCCTAATGGCACGGAAGTCACCGGTGTTCACCGGAGATGGATTGAAAATTTTCCTTGGCTGCCACGGACTGGTGGGTCATCGTCTCCAGGGGCTCAATTAGTGTGGGAAGTCGCCTAATTGGGGGTTACCCGGGAGAGATCGTCAGTCAACTCTATTGTCGTTGTACTGCTGTAGCCAACTGTTAGGCGATTCCACCTTCTCCTACACACACGGGCTATTCGCGCGGGCTTCTCATACAAAGCCCTCTACCTTAGTGGCACCAACATCAAAGCGATGATGTCACGAAGATCCATTCCACCACGCAAATATGTCCATACCCACCAGTACGCGATGACAGTTATAGCTCTACGACAGCGCTCGATGACCTTGCGTACTCATCGATCACCCCTTAGGCACTCTGTCCCATACTCATTGCGGGTAATTGGAGTCTCCTTACATCTATACATTTAGTGTGCATCGATTTCCCCTAGCGCGTAAGCATGCGTTCATCGATAGGGGTAAACAAACACATGGCGTAGAGGTCCTGTTGGCGATCAGGGCGCCAATTAGCTTACCTCGTCAAGCCACCTACAGGTACTTGTTAGCCTGATTCTCACTAAACGACAACAGCTGCAATGGATCTAAGGCTACTAGTTCATCCTCAACTTATCGTAAGGTTGAGGTTTTCTTCACAAACCTCAGTTCCTTGTGAGTCCATACAGCATAGGCAATTTGCCCAGCCGTCAAACTATTACAGGCTCCACCTCTGAACTCTGCTACACGCCAATCCTATTCCGGCTACTCAGTCCCACCTATAACCTCTCACCAGTGACACCTGTTACACGTCTTGCCAAATTAAGGTGGGTTACCCGGAAGTCCCATCACCTCTGTCTCGTCCTTGCAGATTAATCCAACGGTCTCAGGTGTCAGTCTGAACTAGCGTTTCACAGCAAGGTCAGACTAACAGGCTTATCTTAGACCTAGGCTCAGACAGACCCTGACTTAGTCAAATGCACAATCAGCCTCACCCCCAGCCTCACAAGAACGAGCAAGTCGCTGAAACCAGGCTTACTATCCTAGCTACTTGAAACAATAACTCCGATCACCATCGGTGGGCCTACGTGACCAGCACGCACGTGTCACAATGCAAATCCAATGCAATAACGATACAATCAAAAACGTCAAACGTCATAAGTGTCAAACCTGGGGTGCAGATTGTTTGAAATCCCGAATCAGGTTCTGGCGCTGCATAGCCTGCTGCGGATTGTCCCGTAACAGCTGTTGGTGCTGTCTCTGTGAGTCTGTGTAGCTTGGGAGTCCTTCTCCTTCGTGAGGTTCCTCGTTAGTGCCGTTAGCATCCGCGTTTTCTTGGGTGACATCACCGCTAACACTGTTATCGTTGTCTCTTAAGGAGGAGCTCTCAGGCTCTCTCACATTCTCCTGGCTGTTTACCCGGGACATTGGCTGGTAGAAAATCGAAGGCCGGGCATTTGCAGTCGCTGAAGCAGCAGCCGCATTCAACAATGTCGCCGTAAATAGACCTAGACCAACACTATTCACCGGCCGCAGGGGCATTGGGAGCGCAGCGGGCGCAGCCGGACAGCTGCTGTAAATGTCGTCATCCTCGGGGTTTTCAGGGGTCAGCGAACGAGGCATGCTCGGGCCGGCGCCGTCGCTTCTTGAAGCTGCATGCGTGGTTGTTCTGGAAACCGGGGTGCTTGGTCTGCTCGGGGCCTTGGCTTTTTGTTCTCTTGTGAATCGAGGCTGTGTATCGCGAGACCCAGATACGACAGCATTGATTGTGTGTTGGCTCGAAATTCTCACGGACTCGCTTTGTTCCGTGCGAGGTGCTCGATATATGTGCGATGGTTCTGTGCGTATATGCGATGTATGCTCTGTGTGCGTTGTGGTTATGCGTGTCGGCTCTGTGGCTGCGTGAATACGTGTGTGTGTATGCGAGGGCGCCACCAAGGTTACCTGCACTGGTTCCATTTCCATCGCTTCCAGAGGAATGTCCTCCTCGACCCGGGGAATGCTGAGCTCCTGGAGCTCGACATCGGCTGCCGAGTAAAAGTCCGTGAACCGAGTCTGGCGCCTGTGTTTGATCATGTAGTCTGTAAGCACAAACTGGATTGAATAGAAAACGTAGGGAATCCATACCCACAGCAAAAAACGTTGCAGGACCCTGTTTTTCATCTCATGGGCCCAGCCAAACAGCTTGTATTGCATCACCACCACCAGCTGCGGGTGCAGTCGGAGCAGCGAAAACGTCCATAGCCTAACGATAAATACGGCGAACGCTAGCACAACCGTCTGTTTGGCCAGCCACATACCACGGACGGGATAGCCATAGTTTCCACTCAAGTAACCATACCCGTTCTTTGCGTCCTGTTTGTCGTCCCGTCTTCGTCTCTGCCGCCGCCTCCTCCACACGCTGAACTGCATGACCAGCTTGAGCGAGGACATGTAGAGTAAGTACACAAAGAGCGTGCCTGGGCAAATCTCCCACATTCGCATAATACTCGATATCGTGCACGTCTGATAGGCGATCACCTTCCACCTGGATGCATTCGTTCCGTGCTCCAGCACGTCTCGTGACTTGATTCGCTCTTCGTCCTGCTGGAGCACGTACGGCTCTCGGTCCTGCTGGACAGGCTGAATATCCATGAAAGGCTGCAACGGGTTGTCCTTCTGAAAGTAAAATACCACTGTTATTGCCAATTCTGCCACTGCAAACGCCGTCGCTATCCGCAGAATGTCGCACGCCCAGACTGTGATCGCTCTGCGTGGCTTTTCACGCTTGCGTACAACCACCAGCGGTATGAACACCATCAGCAGCGTAAGCAGCTGCACACCAATGGGTATGTACGACGGCGGCATGCCGTTCGGCGGGTAATCCATCGACCCTGTCATTGGAGTGTGGCTGTCATGTACTGATACTGGTTAGTGATCTGGAGAGGTGCGGTGGGCGGCTATTTGTATAGCCGTGGCCTGCTGTTGAGTAGCGTGGTTGAGTATGTGTTGTCAAAAGTACGGCTGTGGGCGGCTAAACCAGGTGTCGTGAAGCGTTGGAGCAGTGTTGAACTGTGAAGAAATGAAGTGTAGTGATCTGATGTCTGAGGAGGTGACGCGCGCTTGGGTGGGTCGTTCTAGAGCTGTTCTATGAACTGTAGGTGTCTTTATGCAGCCCACGCCAGCTAGATAACAGTGCAGAAAAAATGGGAATCGGGGAGCTTATATATTCAGAGGAATGTGACACAACACCTGTCGTGTTGTGTATTCTGTAAGCCAGCTCAATGCACATGTTCCGGTTCTCCCTTGACGCGATAGACCGACTACACGGCTGCCTACACGGCTACAGCGACCACGTGAACTGATAGCAAGGCTCCAGACTGCTGCACGAGACCATGCTCGGCTGCGGCAGTCTGCGCTTGCAGCCTAGCATTGTTGAAAGTCCCGCTGTATCTGTGGCCTTGTCTCATGGGCTGTTCCGCCATCTCCGCATCGCGCGCGGATTATCCATCGCTCGCAATCCCGAAATCCCGACAATGCCGACGTTCCCCGACAAGTCTTGTCTGCGATACAAGTTTTGCCGAGCGCTAGGGCGTGCGCGACAAATTAATGTGCGGCGGTCTTGGCTCTGATGCATACAAAATTGCTGTCAAGATCGCAGTAATCGCAATGAATGCCATGTGTCATTTTTACACCAACGCTTCGTCGTATAATCAAGGGTTGTTGGGGTCCTGGAATGAAGTGACGTCAGACCAAGATCTCATTGATCATCAAATTGAGATTGCATTGACTTCCGTTGGCCAGGTGATACGAGATGCCGGTTAGTAGGCCGGCCGCTTTGGGAATTGATGTCTGAGTGGCATCCTCTGAAACTATGCATTTCGCCTGATTTTAGCATCAACAGGCTTCATTATTTACCTGTGGATTACCTGCGCTATAATTGCTATGTCAATCACTTTTGTTTTCGCAAACTGTTCGGAAAGGTGCGTCTAATGAGTGCCATACGCTCCAACAGGTCTCGTGCTTAAGTTCGTGCATTAGTTCATTAGTACGCCTCGACAATGTTCAAATGGGAAAGGTGTCCCTTTGCCGTTTCCATCGAGTTCCGTGACAGCCCACTGGACCATCCTTCTAATGCTCCCTAACTCGGGTCATTATGCTGGCTAGCTGGCTTGACTGAGCTTCGGTCTGTAGCTCTGTGACTCGGTCAACCCACCCATTTCAGAATATAGTAGAAACACACAATCATGAAGATAATACCCCCGTAAAAGATCCACTTGTCCTCCCTGGCTCTCCTCTCCACCAGCCTAATCGTCTCGTTCGAGATACCCAGCGTGTTTGCAGCACTGTGGATCGACTTTTGCGTCTTCTTCAACATGTCAGACTGCTCTCCCAGATCACCTAGGACCAATCTTCCCCTCTCAATGAACTCGTCGAGCTGCTGTCCAGCCCGTCCCAAAACGTCCTTCTCCCTCATCAGGCCATCCGTCCGGCTCATGTCGCTGAACTGCTGCTGACCACTGTACGGGTTCTCATTTGTCTTCTCCACATGCCTTCTGCCTAGCAGCTCTTGACGGTTAGTGTTGTGTAGTCCCTCTTCCCTCTCCTGCTTCAGCCTGGCGAATTGATCCTTGGCCTGGGAGATTTCGCTCTTGAAGTTCTCAATTCGTGTCAATGCCTTCTCTTTCTTCTCAGCAATCAGCTCGTTGGTGGCTGCGTTGGAGTAGTCCTGAATCGTCCGCTGGAATGACGTCAACGTGGCGGAAATCTGGCCCTGTAGCGATAGCGGAGCGTTTTCGGGAGAAGAAGCAAAGACGTCCAAGTCTCGCTTCAGTTGTTGGCTCTGCTTCACAGCGTGGTTGAATAATGTATTCTCGTTAGCGTGAAATCCATATGCCACTTACCATGATGAGGTTGGGACAGCAAAGCGTCGCGCGTTACAACAATGTAATATATCAGGCTACTAATTATCAGAGGGATTCACTGTCCAAAGACCATAAATCTCTGCACCAAACTGAGGTATCTTCACAAACAATCTGGGGCTTATGAGAATTGCCGTGACCAGCGGGAGTGGACTGCTAGTTTTGTCAGAGACTCGCTGATAGTCTTTTCAGTCTCACACTCCGGTGATAATTCATCCTCAGGCTTCACGCCGTTCTTAAAGAACATGAGAAGCATCATTACGAATGCTTTCTGGTTCGGCTTCGTGAATGATTGCCCCAGGAAGCCAGGTGTAGGAAAAAACTGCTCGATGATCATCTGTTCGCCTGCTGGACGGCCCGTTTGAGTGTTGACCAAGTACTTTGCAGATACAGTGACTCTGTAGAATGCAAAGTAAGTTCCCACGGCTCGAACCCCATGGACAGTGACTTGATCACCTAGGTCGGTCCTGGTGCCAAAGAGATTATGGCAAGCCAATAGCAGTTCAAACAATAGATGGTCTTCCAACCAGCAGCGCGACGCGATAGCTTCGTCAAGGTTGTTGAAGCTGAAAATAATCGGCGAGGTGCCTGTTCTGAAGCCTGCCGTGAAGGGAAATGTGTGAGTAAACTTTCGGTTTTCAATAGTTGCAGAGATTTTGTGGTCCTCTTCAAAATCATCAAACTCACTGTACCCAGTTGCCTTGAGTAGGGAACGACGGAATTGATAAAGCCGACTGTCGACGACGGGGTGGAGTTTTGGGTCTTTGGTGCCATAGATTGACATTGCCTTCTGGAACTTTGACACTGTTTCAGCAAAGGCACCAAACTTTTTCAGGTCCTTATCATGAATGTCAATGTTGTGCGATACCAATGCCTCCGCATTGCCGAAACTAAAATTTGGCATATGTGGAATGGCAGTTCTGCGTCCAGAACGCAAAAAAACTTGAAGACGCTCTCGATCTTGTGGACCCAGGGACGATCGAATCAGGGGAGATTCGCTCATGCGCGAATGAAGTAGCACATCTTCTGGTGTCAATCCTCCAAAATTATCACTCCTCCATTTGCTGAAAAGGTTCAGGAGTTCCTCCCTACCAAGAACCTGCGTGAAATCGCCAGTATAACTGGGAATCCATCGTTCGACCGTCAACGGCCCGTCACAAACACCGCCTTTATAGGCGTCCATATACTCCCTCGGGGCGAAGGCCTGATAAAATATAAAACAGGACCCCGTGGCGATAATTGCACGCACCACAACGGGGCCGGTAATGTCTTTTCTGGTGTGATATACCTGATGACACGCCAGATATAGGAGGAAAACCGTGTCCTTTTCAATTGCGTTTCTTGATTCGCGGTTCGCAACTGACGATTGGAAGTAAATAAAGAGGGGAATCTTGCTCTCTTTAAAACCCGCAGCCATCGGAACCGACACAACGTAACGGGAAAGTCCGATCGTGCCCGATATCGTGAAGTCCTTCTCGAAGCCTTCAAATTGGCCGAAACCGAGCACATCAAATAGGGAATAATAGAATGGATGAAACATGTTGTCCACGGTACATTCCTCTTCGGGGCCTACAGACAAGTACAAAGCTTGCGCCTGCTGTAGCTTCGAAAGTGTTCCGCTAAAGACACCAAACTTTTCAAAGCTGGTGGCTTTTTCAATTCTTTGCAATTTCGTGTTCAAGAGAGTGTCGAGTTCTGATGTTTTCAATAGTTCTGCTTCGCTAGACCGTACGCTGTTTGTGTCTTTGGGCCCACGAATCATGGAAATTCCTAGAGATTTGAGGTCATCATTGGTAAGCAATGGAATACTATGACAGGTGACGATACCCGTCAACATTTTTTCAGTCGGCTGAGTTTTCACTTTGTCGCTGGATAGATCAAGGTGATCACATGAGGGTTCAGGCGTCTGCCCACGACATATGAAGGCGCGTGCTCAGCCACACGCTAGTCCGATTAGAGTCCATGTACGGCTTGTATGCTGTGATTTGATGCCTGTTATGCTGATAATGTGGTCAGGACTAATAACAGCAGGGTTTAACGTCGATCCTATATACGCTCAGAGCGCTATATGTGACCCGCGAGACTTCCCAGTGCATTTTATTGTATATATATATATGCCACTACAGTTAGAGTATGTTAGTTTTATCAGGAGCATACTTGTGAAGGGGTTCTCAAAGAGACTGTATAGTCAAGTTTTAAGTAGTCCGCCAGCTGTGCAGTGTCGTATACCCTGGGCTCGAGGGTTAAATTGGCGCGTCGATATCATAATTGAAAATATCTATACCTGTACGTACCAAGTTTTGGTGATCGATAGCCATCTAGGGATTTCCATGGCTTCATTTTTGCCCGGCTCACGCCTCCGAGCATGGGCATTTACTGCTGTTAAAGTAGTTTCATTTCAGATCAAAGACCCCCCTCCTCCTCCAGCCTGCCAGGATCTCGTTCGTTAATGGATCGACGTACATGCAGGGCCGGTAATGTAATATGGTTAGCACAACATAATTAAAGTTGGTGAGGTTTCTTGATTTCCGTCACTACTAACTTATGTCTGTTCAGAACAATAACACCCCCAGTACAGAACAGCATGGCGTATTCATACACGAGTGGTCTCGATGGCATCCAGTCGAACAGTGCCCGTCAGCTTCGAAGCCGGAACACGTACGAAAGGGCTCTCGAGGTCCACAATTAAATGTTTGACGAGAAGTAAAACGTTATCTAGGATTCCAACGCCTTGGACAGGCCTCAACGATGAACAGCTACGAGAATATACACAGGAGACCCCTACATGTTACCTTTTGTCCGAGCCTTACGAGGTTCTTATCGGCGTAAAAACGTTGATGGTGTCGAGCCAGATTCCACATTCCCAGGGTTCGACACTCGCGATCGAACGAGCAAGTTGGACATCCGTGTGGCGTACGACGGCTAGAATCGAGTAAATACTTACATGTTGCTCACATGTTGCTCTAGGTACAATCATTCGTCAACCCTGAAGATCACGTGTGGATAGATCTCCGATGAGGCATTTCGGGTCAACGCAATGCACCTCTCAATCCAACGGGCGACTACACAGTTCATTTTCTCAATCAATAGCAACTGCCTGATCGTGTGAACCGGCCAGCAACTCGTATAACCTAGTACCTGCAAGGCTTTAAAGGTGTGATGTAGTTACTAGTGCATGTGTAGTGCACGGAGCGCGGCGCTGTGGGCATCTCATCTCCACCCACACATGAATAGACTATCGAGGCTACGAATTCCCTTCCCCTCTATCCGGATGACCCGTTCCATCTCCACCCACCCCATCATCTCCAAGCTCCAATCCCACCCGCGTGAAAAGGCTGCTATCCGTCACGACTCCGGTAAGGAATACAGCTATGGCACGCTGTTGGACGAGATTGCCTCGTGGCAACACTATCTGAAGGACAGAAATGCCCACCGGATCGCAATTATGGGCGAGAACTCGTTCCAGTTCACAGCGCCGTTCTTTGCCGCGCTGACGCTGCCTAACACGCTGGCGATTCCTCTGTGCACGAACCACACAGAGGCAGAGATTCAGTACCAATTGGAGCATTCCAGGGCAGACCTCATACTCACGCAGGACAGGTTTCTAAGCAAAGTGAACTCTTTTGCACCAGAGAAGGTTGTGTACGAAGAGACAGGTCTTGAAACTGGCAAAGAAGTTCAAGACCACGACACAACCGACACTGGCTACATTCTCTACACATCAGGCACCTCAGGCAAACCAAAGGGCGTCGTAACACCATTGAACACTTACATTGCCCAGACCAAAGCCCTCACGCAAGCTTGGAATATTAGCTCCGAGACCAATTTGCTCCATGTCCTGCCTCTGAACCACGTCCACGGCCTCACAATCGCTCTGTCTCTGCCGCTGTTCGCCGGCGGAAACGTCCGATTCATGTTCCCGTTCACAGCCGAGAAGTTTGTCAGGGCAATGGCCACGGAAAACATCAACACATTCACTGCTGTGCCCACAGTATACACGCGCGTGGTGGACTATCTCAAGACACTTAACCATAGCGACAGAGACACCGCGGCACACAACATAAGCAAACTCAAGCTGGCAATGTGTGGGTCCGCTGCCCTACCGTCGTCACTTCGAACCGCCTTTGACAACATCGGCGTCTCGCTGGTGGAGCGGTATGGCATGACGGAGACCGGTATAGTAATTTCCCAGCCGCTCGACTCCGCAAAGCGAGTTAACGGCTCGATTGGCAGCCCCGTGCCGTCAGTGCACGCCAGACTGGTTGACCCAGAAACCAATGCCGTCCTTTACCACTCCGCAAAACCCTCGGCTGGTTCCGAGAAGAGCGGCGAGATTCAGATTGCAGGCCCTACCCTCTTCAAAGAGTACCTGGACAACGCCAAGGCCACCGCAGAGACTTTCGACGGAGAATGGCTCAAGACGGGAGACATTGCTACTGTCGATAGCGCCGGAAATTTCATTGTGCTTGGCAGAGCCTCCATGGATATAATCAAGTCTGGCGGTGAGAAGATATCTGCGCTGGAGATTGAACGAGAAATTCTTGAGCAGCTAGGCGAGGTTGTCGCTGAGGTCGCCGTCGTTGGCGTGCCAAACGCAAACTGGGGTGAGCAGGTGTCCGCAGTCATAGCACTGCGAGACAAGAGCGCCGAATTCACCCTGGACACACTCAAGTCCACGCTGAAAAAAACATTGACTGGATACAAGGTCCCGAAACAGCTCAAGATTGTGGACGCCATTCCCAGAAACCAGATGGGAAAGGTTAACAAGAAGAACTTGATTCCGTTGTTTGCGGCCGCTTAGACTAGCATCTTTAAAGAAAAGTAAAAATCGTAATGTCATTAATTAAACGTACATGGGGCAAAGTGTGAAAGTTACTCCTCAGAGGCCTGGCAAACCAGAACGGAAGCCTTGACAATATCAGAGTCCACTACCGTCTTTGCAGTAGTGCCCAGAACCGGAGACCGACTGTTGATGCTTGCGGTATCCGTCACTGGTTTGTTAGCACCCAGAATCACCAGATCGTTTCCATTGTAGCTCTGAGTAGAAATGTGAGTCTCCACGTCCGAAGCAATGGGGTCCGAGACGGTGATATGAGCGATATGGATTCGTTCCTTGACTGACCCGTCCTCCAGATCGGCCATGACTTCTTGCATGAATTGGTGTGGCTCGTCGCCGAAGCATTCCACCGTGAGCTCAGCCTGGGCACTCTGAACCAGCTTCAAGGCAAACGAGAGAGCCAAGCTATCGTCCTTGGTGGTGCTAGTCAAGACTAGATGCAAGTGTCGGATCTGGTTCCACGAGGAACTGACGCTGAAGCCACGGTCAAAGAAAACGCCGACCTGGTTGTTACAAGAGTTGAGCACCTGTCGGCAAAACTCATTCAGGGAAGAATATTCGTCGGCCTGGGCATTGATGAGGAGCATATCACGTCGAGACTCAGCAAGTTCGGCCAAAAACGTCGCTCTGTCTCGTGGAAGGGTCATTCCGACCCTTCCAGTGAACGGAACGTGGTGAATCTGAGTGAAGGTCTTGACAACGCCCAGAATCTTATCACGCTTGGCAGCGTCCTCGGTGTCGGCAGTGGCCTGGATAAGGTCTGCAGTTCGGTTAGACAGGTCTAGCAGTCGAACACCCTCAACGTGAAGATGACCCTCCGGAACGACACCCTTCTCGGCGGCGACAGTTGAAGCAACGGGGCCAGCAGAAAGGAGCTGGATCAGAGACATGACGACGGAAATGTACTCCACGTCATTGAGGAGGACAATAAGCTTCCCAACGTTGTACTTGGCCAGGTGTCCGTCACCAGCACTGAACTCGCTGGGTGCTCGGGCAGTTCCGTCCCAGTTGATTTCACCTTTTCGCCATCGCTGGACCTTGACTCGGTACCATTCAGGGTAGACCAGCAATGTGAGCGGCGAGGTGACAAAGGTTGTGACGAGCGTCATGACGACGAACATGGAGAAAATCTGAGTGGACAGAATGCCTGCTTGGAGACCCAAAGTAAGCACGACAATCTCAACGATACCTTTGCACGACATGAGAACACCAACAGCCGCTGACTCTCGCCATAGCAGTCCGTTGAATCTGGCAGCCACGGCACCGCCAGAAAACTTGCCCACGAAGGCAATCACAATAATAGCAATTGTATAGCCCCAGACCTTGCCAGAGTTCAGCAGGCCGAGGTTGACACTCAGGCCTGCCAGTGCAAAGTAGAGTGGGATCAGGAAGACGGTGATAAAGTCATCAATCTTCTCAGTGAGCTTCACCACGAAGTTGTTGTCTCGAGGAATAATGACGCCGACAATGAATGCGCCAAAGACCGGGTGGACGCCGATAATGTCGGTGAAGAACGAAGACACCACGACCAGGAGTAGGATGACAGTAATGTTGAACTGGGAAGGGCCTTTGTCCAGGCCGCCAGATCGCTTCAGGTACCATTTTAGAATGGGTCGAACTGCAAAGACCTGGATATTGAACCAGCCAATGACCAGCAGCACCACGTACAGTGTGTTGATTCCCTTGGAGTTGTTGGCGAGCGTGATGGTTAGGGCCAGAAGAATCCAACCGATGAGATCGTTTCCGATACCTGCAGCCAGGACAATAACGCCTACTCGGTCATTGAGCATTCGGAGTTCGGTGAGAATTCGCGCCAGCACGGGCAGAGCGGTGATGGCCAGCGCCACGCCGATAAAGAGCGAGTAAGTTCCAAATGAGGTTGTCTTGTTGGTGAAGTCGTCGTAGATTCCCACGGCAACAGCGAAACCCAAACCGAACGGAATAATCATACTAAGGAAGCCAACAGAGACCGCGACCCGCAAATTCTTCATGACATAGGGCATATCAACTTCCATTCCCACGATGAAAAGAAACATAATAAGACCAATGTTGGCCGCGACGTTCAAGTTCGACATACTGGCCGCCGGGAAAATGACATGAGTAAAGTGTGGAACACGGCCCATCACGGTCGGCCCAAGCACAATTCCACAGATAACCTCAGCAATGACCCGCGGCTGGTTCAGAAAACTCAGGGGCCAGTGGATGATGCGGCCCAGCGTGATGATGATGAAGGCCTGGACCAAAAAGGTCGTCAGCGGGTCAGACGCCGTGTAAACGAACGGATTACGCCCGCCTAGCAC
Source organism: Blastobotrys robertii (assembly GCA_030564385.1). NCBI lineage: Eukaryota > Fungi > Ascomycota > Dipodascomycetes > Dipodascales > Trichomonascaceae > Blastobotrys > Blastobotrys robertii. The sequence continues at coordinate 125,516 of JAJLUQ010000009.1, forward strand.
ACCCGTCTGGTGTAGAATAGTATTGTTCGTGGCCATCCTGATGAAGGAAGGAAGCAGCGTCCTAGGTATACTTAAGGAGGAGGGCCAAGACAAGGAGGGGCCAGCAGCCGTTGGTCACGTGATTGCGGGGAATACACATTCACCTCATGTGGACCGTGGTGTGGCGCTGAGTGACGTGTAGCATGGAGGCGGAGGGTGAGTAGGAGAGTGATTATCATGACACTGATGATATTAGGCTAGAGCTGAACCTTTATGCCACATTTTATCATTAACGAACGGCTGACACTTACCGCGGCGGGGTACAAAAAGCAATACCATTTACATAAAATATTTACATCAGGGTCATGTACAGTCAGGGCGGAGGCCATTATGCAGGAGAGTAGTAAATAGCTGAGACGTTGTGGCCTGCGGTTATCATTTCGTTTACTCTTGCAGTTCGGGATTTTCCCTCGTGAGTGGTGAATGTTAGTTTTTTGTTCTTTTCGAGCTGGAGTCTGGATCCCTGGTTGATGAGGTCCCGCAGCTCCTGTGGCTTGAGCTTGCTTCTGATGAAGAGCGAGTGGAGCGGTAGGATGTACTGTGGTAAGTTAACGTTATTCCTGCGGCCATTTCCCAGCTGGCTGAACTCGTTGCCACCCCAGATGAAAACATCCCGGAGCGTTGGCGATGACGCGAGCTCCACAATAGCATGCGTAGGCCCCACATGCCAGTCAGCGATCTTGATTTGCACGGTATTGTTTTGTTTTTCAGAAAACTCGCCCAGGGCACTCAGCATTTTCATCTGGGTTAAGGCGGGCTGGACGTGGGCAAAGATGCCGTTGCCGAGCTGACCGCTCAGGCCTTGGCCACATGAGTAATAAGTAGTGCCCTCTGGCGTGTCGACAGTGAAGTAAGAAGTAGATCCGCCAGCGGCCACGTTGGTGACTCGCACATCAACGCCCCGTGGGTACATGCCCTCAATATTCAGGGCAGTGGGCGCACCAACGCAGGCGTTCCGGTGACTGAACGGGATGCCTAATTGGCCGTAAATGTTCTCGCCAAAGACGTAGACGTGCCCGTCCTTGGTCTTGGCCAGTGAGTGGAACGTTCCGGCTGCGATCTGGTCCACTTTGAGCTCCTGCAGTAGCGAGACGTTGGAGAGGGAACCGGGTACTGGTGCAGGATCAAACTGCGACTGAGAGGCGATTCCAAACTGGCCCCGGGACTGGATCGGGGTATCTTTTTGTCCCAGGCCTGTGCTGCCGGAAAACACCCTGCCGTGGCTCGTCAGCGCGAGGATATGGTCCTGACCGACCTGGATATCCTTGATGTATTCTGTGTAGCCCAGCTCAGGCGTCTGAACGAGCGAATGCGAGACCTTGTCCTCGCTGGAGTAGAACCAGCCCTTGGACTTCTCAGTGAACGAATTGTCGAGCTTAGACCAAACGTAGAGCTCTTTGCCGGACTGGCTGAGCGCGTAGATGCACTTTGTGCCTGAAATCTTAACCTTGGAAACGTTCTTTCCCTTGATTGCGACGGTAGGCGCGAAGTTGCCAGAAGCTAGTCCCCACTGGACAACGTCACCATTCTCAAGCACCGCAACAGCCACGTCCTGGCCAAAGGCAATGTCTCGCAGCAGATGTCCGTCAAAGTATTCAATTCGCGCAGGGTCCCGGATCAAGTCGAAGGGCTCAGACTGGATAGTCTTTGCCTGGTTGCAGCCCCAAGCATAGACGCCGGGCTTGACTCGGGCATCGAGGTTGACAGGCCGGCTGAGCGTGGTGTAGGTAATCGCTGCTGCCAGAGTGCAGGTGGATACCGGTATAGTCAATCGTTTCCACATAAGCGCTCAAGTGATGAGAATAGGTCTCTTGTGATTGGGAGTGGCGCGACATCTCATCTCGCGTCATGTTTCGACCACGTCTGAACCCTGGAATCGCCAGCTTGAGACGGTTTGCGACCAATGGAAACATTCACTTTGACACGCGGAAGTTTGCGTTGAAGCTGGAGCGCCAGGGGTTCACGCAGACGCAGGCTGAGGCGGTGATCAAGGCCCTGAACACTGTTCTCGACGATTCCGTTAACAACCTCAGCGGCTTGCTTGTCTCCAAGGAGGAATTCTCACGGAGATCGTACCAGCAGAAAGTGGACTTCACCAAGCTCAAGTCCGAGCTGCAGACGCTGGACAAGACAGAGGTTACACGGGTCACGAACGAACACGAGCGTCTGACCACTGATCTCGACAAGCTCAGGCAGAAGTTCAAGGAGGAGATTGGCAAGTCCCGGGCAGGCGTCAGGCTGGACTTGAACTTGGAGAAGGGAAGGATCAGGGAAGCCTCGGCTGTACATGAGCAGAAGATTAAAGAGACCGACACACGAATGAACCAGGAGCTGGCCAACTTCAAAACCCTGATTGAGGGAACAAAGCTGCAGGTTATGCAGTGGCTGATTGGTGTGTGCACTGGTACCTTTGCAATGGTGTTGGCTTACATCAGGTTGATGAGCTGACCGAGCGAAACAGAGCAAACAGAGAAAGCAGAGCGAAGCGATTGTTGCTGGCAATGGTTGTAGCGACGGTTGCCGCGACGGTTGCGAGAGTGTATTCGATGACCTCGTGTCCGTCTTGACTCAGGGCCAGTCATACACCCAAATCATTACCAAACCCAGCCTTCAAACCGAAAGAATCAACCCACTAATCAGCTCTATAGCATTATTTAAGTATCCAATACATTCCCGCTCAACCGCCATGCGCTACTGTACACATAAGAACTCAGACCTCACAACCTTCAACCCATTCGCTCCAGAGCGAATGACTAGAGGACCGATGTTAAGGTGAAATTCAGGGGTAGCAATCGTTCGACTACCTGACGTCGTGGCCATTCGCTACATGACGTGAGCCATTGTAAGTCTCTCAGGCAGTGTAAATATTATTGACTATGGATTAGCTTTCAACGTCGAGGTGCTTAGAAAAACAGCTCCTTGAGGATCTTGACAGTGTCGTCTGGGCTGGTGACGCTGTGACCGGTGACTCGGCTGTCGGTGTAGATCTCGTAATCGTTACCGCCCTTGTAGGTCTTGTCGCCGAAAAAGTGGACAGTCTTGAAGTTCTCATTCTCGAGGTGCTTCAGACAGTAGGTCTTGTCCCATCCAGTAGGGAAGACGTCGAAGGAGATCTGGCCACCGATAGAGTAGGTCAGGCTGTAGTCTGGGAACTCCTTCTTGAGGGCCTCGACCATAGCTGGTCGAATGTTGTGAATCTTATCGTAGGCCTCAAACTCATGTCGCTCAGCGGTGGAAGCGTTTCGGCCAATTGGCGACACGTTGATCATTCCGTTTCGGAATTCAATAAAGGTTCCTCGTCGCTTGGGTAGGTCGAGATCCGCCAGATAGTGCAGGATGAACTTGACGAGTTTGTTGTACTTCTCCTCGCCGATCCAGCCAATGAAGCTCTGGGAAGCCAGCTCCTGGCCCAGCTTGAACGCGGTCAGACCGTTCTCGGAGAAACAGTAGTCAAACATGTTGAGAACATTGTCGCCGAGCTGCTCCTTCTGCTTGGACAGGTCAGAGCCGCCGACGAAGCCAATCACGACCTTTTCTCGCAATTCCGTCAGGACCTGCTTGACCTCAGGGGAGATTTCGAGTCGGGCAGGGGTGAGGGTACCATCGACGTCGAACAGCACAATGGTGTCTTTGACGGGTCGGGAAGCGAATGGAGTAGCGAACATGATGTGGTGAGGAAGGAACGTGGCAGAAGGGTGTATTTATTTAGTGCGCGCTACCCCTACATTTTGATGCATACCCTAGCGACACGCCTGGTGCCGAGAACAAAATTAGGGGTGTCTGTTGGGTATGATTGCTAGCGGAATTTGTTGGGTGGCTATTGACATACCAGAGGTCCAGCAATTGAAGCAGCTGGCAGCTGGGGCGATATACTGAGAATGCGCTATTCTTATACTTGATGCAGCTAATAAAGCTGCCTCGGGAGCATTACTGAATAGGGCAGTGGGGGTCAGAAGGGACGGCTCACGCGAGATTAACCACAAAAATACATCTAATTTTGAGTAGTCAATTATTTTATACATCCCAATACATTACTTTGCAGCTAACCCTTATGGGCTCGCCGCGCACGCTCTCGCTAGCAAAAAGCTTAAGCCAGCTGTGGGTTGTAGTCTGGGAAGTCAATCAGAGACTGCTCCAATGGACCCTTCTTGGTCATGAACTTGACGTAAGCACCATCATCCTTGATCTCACCGGCCTGTCGTCGTCGGACGTACTCTGGTCGGTCGAGGTTGGTGAAACCCCACTTCTTAGAGAGAATGATCTTCTGCTGACCTGGGAACTTGTATCGGGATCGTCGCAGACCCTCAATGACAACATCCTTGTTGGAGTCCTTGGTTCGGACAGACATGATGATCTGACCAATGTTGACTCGAGCGGCAAGACCCTGTGGCTTACCCCAAGCACCTCGCATACCCTGCTGAAGTCGATCGGCACCGGCACAAGACAACATCTTGTTGATTCGCAGAACGTGGAATGGGTGGACTCGGATTCGCAAGTGGAAAGACTCTCGTCCAGAGATCTTGGTGATGTACTTGTTGGCACAGATTCGGGCAGCTTCCAGAGCCTCGGAAGACAGCTGCTCCAACTCGTTGGAAACCAAGTGGACACACAGAGGGAAGTCGTCGACAGCAGCTCGCTTTCGACCCAAGTCGTAAATTCTAATCTTGGAGTCTGGGACACCTCGGTTGTATCGAGACTTGGGGAACGGCTTGTTCTTACAGTATCGGTAACATCTAGCTGGTCGTCGAGCCATCTTTGTTAGTTTGTCCCTGTTGTAGACTAATGAGATGTAACAGTTGTGAAGTGGGGGCCTCAGTATTTATAGGGTTGGCTCCGTGCTTACAAAGCAGATTACAAATCAACCGCCAGTCACCGTGAGTCACCAAATCCATATATAAAGCAGTTCCCTCTCATTTCAAAATTGTCGTATCTCCACAATCCGCCGCATATCTCGTCCCGCATAGCTACTCACTTTTGTTGTCGGACCTGTTGTTGGTTGAAGGTATTATGAATTAGTTTTTCGAGTGGGTTACGGGTCGTGAGCCTAGGGCACAGCCCTACTGTGACCGCCTCCATCACCCAATTTTGCGCGCGACTCACTCAAACGTCGGCACGTGACATCGTTATGACATCACGTGAATGACGTCATTTCCATCACTGCTTTCCGGCGCCAACTGCATTTGTAAGCCGGGTGTGTTGCGCTATTAGTAAGCTGATGGGCGTAAGGCTCCAAAGAGAGGGGCACCCGATCGATCGGCTAGTAACTAGAAAGAAGTTGCATCTTCTCGCTGCAGTTCAAAGAGGATTTGTTCGTCACAGGCTCTAACCTTCGTTACGTACTGCAAAGTCAAATCATACTATTTACATTTCATGCACATGAGGTAAGCTGGCCACCTGGTTTGCAGTCCCTGGCTGTGCAATCGACCACGATTGCTTGATCGTTAGAGCCAATTGGTTGTCGTGTCCCTGAACGCCTTTCCAGTGCCGACCAGGCTTTCCTCGGCTAATTGATTCTCCAAGCCTCTATTCGGCAAGGCTAGTCAAAATTACTGTCGCTGCTGTAAGTCTTGCTCTCCTCTTCATAGTCGTCGTTGTTGATAGTCAGCCTCCTGTCACTTGGCTTCACGGCGCCCACGTTGACCAGCATTCTCTCAATATCCTTCAAGCTTGTTGTGTTTCCACCAAGCTCCACCAGGGTGACGTACTGCTTCAGCACATCAGTGTTCTTGTAGACCAGGATGGTAGGGCAGTTCTCGGAAGGATACCTCTCGTTGATCTGCTTTGCGTCAATCTGCACAAACTTGAGATCTCTGAATTTCGGGGCTACCCGCTGGAACAGCCCTGTCAGCAGTTTCGACTGGACCACGCCGGGGTAAGCAATGTGAACAAACACTGTCGTCTCCTTTGAAGCATTGGTGATTTCGTCAGTATATTCGGGCTTGGAGATCATAAAGACGCTTCCGTATTTCTCTTTGCTGGCCATTTCCCGGATCTCACCCATTCTCTTCTGTCTGTACATTTCAATGAATGCATCATCTTCCAGTCCGTCCTCATCAAGCTCGTCCAGCTCGTCTAACGTCTTATCTTCAAGTCGGTTGTCGTGTGCTCTCTGTAGCGCCTCCTCAAACGCGGCTTCGAGCTCGGCAGTCGGAGACGGAGGCTTCTCGGGAATCACACCGTGTGCCCGAAGAATGTCGTTCCATTCGGTGTCTTCGTTTGGGTTGACTTCGACGTTCATTGTTCTGCGAGCGAAGCGAGTAGAACACGCTGTTCTTAGTAGGTGTGGTTAGTACGAATGCGGGAAACAGTAGCAGGGTGAGTATGCTGAGTAAAAGCCAATTAACGTCCTGGCCAGCTGATTTGATGCTCCCCTGTATTTCTCGTATTGGCTAGGGTCTCCATTTGGGACTTCATACTGCACCTGGGTTAGGGCACGATGGCGATAAAAAAAATTCTGATAGAAAACTTTAGCTGCATACTAACTTGATTACCTTAAACAAAAGATGGGCCGATACTGTAACTTGCGATACAAGACTGCACGATACACACGTGATCTTGACCAGATCTACGGCGAGGACCTGGCCAGCGACAAGGCCATTAACGCCCTGGTGAACCAGCCTGTGGACGAAGATAAGCCTGGCTTGGGCCAGTTCTACTGTATTCCCTGTGCCAAATACTTTGAAACTGAGCACGCACGAGCCCACCACCAGCGGGGAAAAGTCCACAAGCGACGAGTCAAGGAAATCAAGGCTGGTCCTTACACTAAGGAAGAGGCTGATGCTGCTGCTGGTTTGGACATCGCAAAGTACATGGCCAGGAAACAAGCTGCCGAGGAGAAGCAGAAAGTTCCAGTGGTTAAGGATATTTTGACTGTGCCAAAGGGAAAGGTCGAAGAGAAGGAGGTGGTTGTTGAGAGGACAAAGATGGAGGAAATTGATATGGAGGATGCCCCAGTTGTTGAGGCTGCTCCAGAGGGTATCATGGTGGAGTAACTGAGAATCCCTCAGTTATCGCATTCGTCTAACACGAGATTTTGACACATAACCAACAGCTCCGTCGCCAACCATCCGTCACCAGCTCAACGCAAGGCTACGAGTTCGGGACCAAAGAGTACGGAAGCATTATACAGTACGGAAGCATACAGAACAGTACATATGGACAGCATACCGCGGAACAACAGCCAGAAAGTGTCAGGGCGCTAGAACTCTCCGAAATCCATATGGCCTGTGCGCTCAGCATGTTTGGTAGCCTCTTTCTCGCCCATCAGCACCTCCCCACAGACATTACACTTCAAACTGAAAGACGCAGTGTCGGTATAGTAGTGGACCTCTTTCAACTTTTGACCCAGCTTGTTGAGAGCCTCCACCGCCAATGCGCCGGTCTCGTCATTCTGAAACACAGTCACGTCGAAGTCGGTCGTGTCGTCCTCAATCATGGGCGACAGGGCAACCGCGTCGTAGTGAATACCGCTGTAAACAACGATAATGAAATTGTTCTGGCCGGGATTAAAGTGGTGTAGTTGCAGAGTAGACACGTCCAGGCAGCAGATGGTGACATCAAAGTGCTTGGACAGAATATCGAGTTCTATTGCACCTCCCCATGAGTTTTCCTTCAGAATCCATTTGATGTAGTCCTCTCGTTTCTTGCCTAGAATGGCGTCATTGTAGTCGACGGGGTTGCTCCGGATTCCCTGAGCGACGATGTTTCGCAGTTCAAACATGGTCTGGGCGCTTCCTAGCATGTTGTAGCCCACACTGGCAAACAAACAGGAGTTGTCATCTTCCATTACCCGCAGTTTGAGGTATCCGTGCCCGCAAGGCACATTAATGCTTGTCTCAGCGGGCGTGTATGAACCGACCTGGCTTATAGGCTTTGTCTGAGAGGAACTGGGCTGGCTAGGGGTCGGCTCAGCCGGTCCCAACTGAGAGCTTGCTGGTTCTATCGCTATCTGCTCGCCAGACTTGATCCCCAATTCACTTAGCGGAGTACTCTGATCGGCGACAATCACATTCTTCGGCGGAAACCCGAACCTAAGACTCTTCACACTGACACTGCACGCATTGCCCAAATCCTTGACGGTGGCTGAGTCGTCCACAGCCACCACTTGCGTCGCTTCGCCTAATCGTACCTTGAGTCGCATGTCCCAACTCGCGCCGTCAGCAGATCATCTTGCTTTGATCATCGCATGATACACAGTATACAACAACAGCATACAAACACATAGACGCGCTAGCTAACCGCTGTTTACCGTTGAGATCGACTATTGGCTGGTAGGTTTCTGAGCTAGGCGAGTGCTTCTGGCTATATCACCGAGTCTGGCCAGATTTGGCATTCACTGTCTTCCACTTTAGCACTCATTGTGACGGTGTGGTGGGTGGATTCGATTCAATTGATTCAGCTTGTAGCGCTGTGGTTTGATTTGATTTTGCGAGTTTAGTGGCGAAATGGAGCCACGCACAATCCAGCAACTGGCGCAACAGGCCAACAACTATGAATTCTCATCGCATTACTCCTTCCGTTCGTGGATCCATGTGGCCCGCACAATTCTACGACAGGCCGACATTTACCGCGCGGAGAACTCTTACGAAGAGTCCTACCTGCTCTACTCGCGGTATTCCGATCTCGTCCTCAACTCTTTGCCCAGTCACCCTGACTTGAGGGCAGGCACCAACCAGCAACAGCTCCGGCAGGTCGTCAAGGAGATTCCGGGCGTGTTGGAGCATATGAAAGAGCTAAAGAGCATTATCGAGCAACGAATAGAAGCATACAAACTCGAGCAGGAGGTGCTAAGGAAGCGACAGGAGCGGGAGAAGCTCAGAGCAGCCGAGCGACGACCAAGCAGCGACAGGAGGGCCAGCGATTACAGCCGGCGGTCGAGTGACTACGACAGAAGATCGAGCGAGACAAGGTCTAGCATACCGACGCCGAGAGAGAGGAAAGAAGAGTATAGCGATGCATCGTACATGGAGACTTTACAGGCGCTGCGACGCCTCAAAGCTACGCAGCAGAATCAGCAGCAGCCGAACGGATCCTCGCAATGGGAATACCCCAGCTATCCAAGTGGTCCATCACTTGTCCAAAACCACGTCTTGAGTCCCATCCCCACAAAACCACCGAAAGAACCACTAGAGTTCAGAGAGCCGTTTGTTCCCGCGAAACCGTCAAAGGAGCCTCTGGTGAAAGAACCCGTCAGGGACGCGAAAGAAGTTGAGCACAAGTCGAAATTCCGCACTGAGGGCGGCCTTCCGCTCCGAACAACCTTTCTTCCTCAGAACCTCCGCGCGCAGTTCCTCAAGATCGCCCAGCCCAACACTAGCCGCAAGCTGGAAACTTGTGGTATTCTGTGCGGAAAGCTGAACCGAAACGCATTCTTTGTCACGCATCTCGTCATTCCGGACCAGGAGTCTACGTCAGACACGTGCCAGACCACGAACGAGGAAAAGCTCTTCGAGTACATTGATTCCAACGATTTATTCATCCTTGGCTGGATTCACACCCATCCGACCCAGACCTGCTTCCTGTCGTCAATTGACCTCCATACTCAGAGCTCATACCAGATCATGCTGCCTGAGGCCGTGGCTATCGTGCTGGCGCCGCAGCACGAGCCCTCATGGGGCATTTTCAGGCTGACCGATCCTCCCGGCGTCGATGTCATCAAGGCTTGCAACTTGTCGTCCACGTTCCATCCCCATAACGAAGGCAATCTGTACAAGTCCGCCAGCCCTGGTCACGTGGTGCTGACCGGTATTCCGTTCAGTTTGAAAGATTTGAGGTCCTAGCTGAATCCCTGTCCCTGCGCAGGACCGCCCAGCCAAACAGGGCTTAGCATGCATATGTAACATAACTTTTAACCCCTCACCAAACTCTAATAGTATGGACTGCTTCCGGGTTCCCCTATCGTTTCCCCGCGACGACCTCACAGATGGGGTTCTCAGGCCCAAGCGAGGCGAGCCCCACGCGGATGCCCAATCCAGTACGCGTCATCTCGAGTACCAGAGGTGTCGCAGAGTCGACGACTTTGCGCAATTTCCCGAGATTCTGAAATCCTTTGAACAGGAATTGCTTAAACATGACGTGGTCAGTCTGAGTTCCAGAATCGTCAATGACTACCAAGAACCAACGACGTTCCCCCTGGGCGGCTCCAAAGCCAACATCAAGAAGGCCTGCGACTGGACCCTAGAGAAGCCGCTTGAGCGTATCTTCAGACTACTCAATGTACCCTACAAGTATATGGTCGAGTACGGAGCAGTCAGCGCCCGGTTCAAACCTGATGTTATCCACGCGGAGAGCTATTCCCGCAAACTGGTGACGCAGGACTACGCGGCTATCCGAGTGGCTCTCAAGCGCAGCTGGACGACCAAGAAGAAAGATCTCGATGAGGAGGAGCAGAGAAACAAGGCCAAGCTGAGTCGAAAGATCATGCGGCACGCCATCCAAGAGCAGACGCCGTACTTCATCGTCACGGACTATCTTGACTGGGGCTTTGGTGAGATCACGAGCATTTCTGAAGACACATATGATTGCAGAGTCCATTGGGCCAAGTGGGACGACAAGGTGAACCCTCTGTGGTGTACTGCGGGATTGATTTGGCACGCCAGAAACACTTTAACGGAGCTGAACAGTTCAGAGTCTGTGAGTCCTGTCCTGACACAGCTCATCAAATCTGATATTCAGAGACACAATGACTATCTCGCTCTTGAGAATGGCAAAGCCGCGAATAGCGCCTCTCCAAAAGATGAGCTCCTCGCACACATGAAACGCCCGTCCTCGGTCAAAGACATCACCGTGTCATATTTGGACCACGATGTTATTCCCATCACAACGAAGCAGCTGGTGAAATGGTACGACGATGGCTTTGTGTGGGCAGAAATAAGGGTCGTCAGGGTATTCCCCGAGCTCGAGACCCTTGCCGTCGAAAAAGTCTACAACCCCGAAATCTTTCGTGAGGAAGAGAGACCAGTCAAAGACGACAAGCCGTTCGCAAAGAACTTGCAATACACGGAAACCAGAGCCTATAAGCTTCTTGCTGCTCTGCAAGGCGACCAGGTTCCTTGGTTCTATGGCACAATCATCACTGATCCATTTGTACACCACAAGAACCGCTGGGGAGGTATCCTTATTGAGTACCTTGACGGCTTCCTGGATCTTGGACGCGTCGTGGGCCAAAGACGCAAAGACAAGCAGCTCATAAACACCGTCAAGGCTAAGGCCAGGCGGGCTCTGGCTCGCCTGCACGAAGCCGGAGTCGCCCATGGTGATATCAGCGGTAACAATATCATGGTGAGGTTGAGCGATCTAAGGGTGGTGATTATTGATTTTGCCTTCAGCGAGTTTCTCGAGGACAACAACCATAGACGGGACGAGCTGATTCGGGAGGACTGGGAAAACTTTGAGAATATCTTCAGTTAGCCTACGTTGTGATAATAGTCAACTATTCATTCGTCACTATAGCCAACTATACAATATATACTGTCGACTACAGCACCCGCTGAAGTCAACATGAGCTATTCATTGCTTCGTAGCATTCATGTTAATGTGGAGGGGCGTTTACCCCTTACTAGCTCAGGTTAGTCAGTCCAGCCCAACGAAGCCAGCTCCTGTCGGACAGCCACCTCAGTCGAGATTTTCTGAATCTGCGTAGTCTCCAGCTTGTCGCCCACAGCCTGTCGCTGCTTGAGCTCTTCGATAGCTCGCAGCTTCTTCAGTAGGGATCTGATCTTTTTGTCCTCGAAGCTGGATCCAGTTGGGGCGTTTGGAATGGAGCTGGCGGACGAGCCGGAGGTGGTGGTATCGGCGGTAGGGGCGGAGTTCGGAGCTGGAGAATCAGCCACTGGCTCGACTACCTTGTTCTCCCTCTTCTTCTTGTTCTTAGCGGCGGCCTTTGACAGTGGAGCGGCGGCGGGCGGGGCGGCACCTGGTGGACCGCTTCGCTGTGGAGGTCGGCCCGCACCGGGGACGGATCTAGTGACACCGCCGCCGTTCGTGCCGTTTCGGTGAGCCTGCTCCATTTCATGCAAAGTAGCTGGGGCCACAGAGACACCCTCGACCCGCGCGTGGGGTGGTCTGTAGGCGCCTGCTGGCTTGTTGGCGCCAGCGGCCGCTCGGACATTGATCTTATGGTTGACGGTGGACTCGTGTGGCTTTGGCGGTGGCGAGAAACTGGACCGCAGTGGATAGCTGTTAGCCTCCTGTGGTCGCCATTCAACGCCAAAGAGCTCATCGTGGTCCTTAGCATAGATCAGCGAACCAGAGTAATGCCAGATCTTGACACCGTTGTCGACTCGTAACCGTGGAGAAGTGGTGGCAGTGAGAATAAACCGTCCGTCTGGACTCCACTGGCACACGGAGGTGTTGGCAGCCTCAATGGTGGACACTTTAGCGAACTGACGCTGTCGGTCGTAGATGTCGACTGTACCGGACAGGTTTCCAAAACCAGCCAACAAAATAAACCGGGCATGTGGCGAAAACATGATGGAGTTTCGCGAGGCAACAGGGAAGGAGTGGACAACGTTTCCTCGAGCATCGAAAATAGTGGTCTTAGCTGGCATGTAACCGTACGTGACGCCAAACTCCCGCGAGTTTGGCGACCAGGCGATGCTGTGAATGGTTCCCTCCTTGTCCAGGGCAATTCGCGAGTCGTAAGAGCCAGCAATACCCAGCAGGTAGAGGTTGGTCTCTCCGTAGTAGGACTTACCGGACTGATCAACGTCTGTAGACGCCAGCACCAACAGAGCAGTTCCCAGTTTGTTCCACTTCATCTGGACCTTATCGGCCTTGAAGAAGGTCTTCTGAGAGACGGGCTGGCTGAAGTTTGGAATCTGGTACACTCTGACGGCGGCTGGCTTTCCCTTGAGCTCTGGAATGAACACGGCGACCGAGTAATTCTGGCCGGGACTCAGGGAAAACTCGCCAATGTTCTGCTCGCTTGTGAGCTTAGCGTAGGGAGTCTTGAGGTTGGACACGTCGTAGAAATGCATCAGATTGGCGCTGATGAGCCGGGCAATGTACTTTTCATCGTATGTGAACTGAATTGACCACCCGTATTGTTGTTTCTGCAAAAAAGACTCGACAAACTCTCCAGTCTCGGTCCTGAACACCTTCAGGTTGGGGCCAAAATTACCGCTTTCGTCCTTCTTTGGTCGCTCCCAGGTCAAGATGTAGGTTCCCTTAGGGGAGAAGCCGATTTCAATGACATCGGTCAGTGGAAGAGTCCGCGAGACAGCACCAGTGTCGGGGTTAATAATTTGAACGCTAAGTTAGAATTTAGAGACAGAGAGATGTACTCAATCGCCCGCTGTTGTAACAGTGTCGGCCCGCCGCCGAATCAATTGCCGCCGAGTTGCGAATTGCCCGCTACCCTACACGCCACTGTCCTCGAAGCAAACTCCCAATGGTCCTGTAATCGCCGTAAACCTCCGATCTCATGCCATTGCAGTCCATTGCAATAGAATCCAGTCGACTCCGTTGTAATCCTGCCATGAGATCTATGAAGAGTCAACCGTGACTATCCGATCACAAGCACACTCTGTACTCACCCAGTGCTAGATGCATATGCGAGATGTCGTCCTTCTGGAGAATAGACGGCTGTTCGAACCTGTCCGTTTGGTCTATGTTAGTTTGTTTGACGTGAATGGGACCCGGGGACCATAAACTTACGCTTCAAAACCCGGGACTGCGGCATAGTCCGGCGTGCCTGTCGACAGCTGAAGTGTCTTGGGCAAACGAGCTGCGTTAGTGGTGTCTATGAGAGGTTAATGCTCACAGAAATATTGAGTCGTTAAGGTCATGTCTATGTCGTGTAGTGTGTTGTTTGACAAAGTTTTCAGGTTTTGTCTCCCACCATAACCCGAGCGCACGTCTTGAGCGCATCGAGCTTAAGGTTCAGGCAAGGTCTACTCGCTAGGGTTCCGGGAGCATTCGGGTTGGATAGAACTCCAATTACTCACACAGGACTGGGAACATAACGCTAATAGCCTGTTGCTATTTACTTGTCTATAAATGCAGGGAGTGGGTCATTACTTAGTGTCCGGCCCGGGTTGATAGTTCATGCTGGGATGCTGTTGATAGAGATGTCGCTTCGCTCCATCTCGCCCATCAAGTGAGTCTCGCGATATAAAACAACAAATATGCGTTGGCCGCGAGCACCCTCTTCACCGGGACAGCCGTCACCATCGAATCATCAAAGTTATACCACGTGCCAGAGCGCGACTTCATCATGCAAGTGTAATGTCCCGTGTTCATCGATCCCTGGTGCACCACCACGCCAAACAACTCGTACATGAACTCTCCTCCCGTGCTCGTGTACTTGCTCATGTTGAGAGACAGCGGAAACCTGACCTGGTTCTCGATCTTTGTCGACGCCAGCATGTGCTCGAACCGTTTCAGCTGAATCGAGAGCACAACGGGCAGCCGTTTGATGAAGAGCTGCTTATCGACTATGCGCTTCGCGTCGCACTGTCGACAGTAATATGCAGAATCCAGCTTCTCAATGGACGTGAACTTGTCCAGACAGTCAATCAGGTTAATATGCTTGTGTTTGATATTGATGGATGATTTGATTTCCAACGACAGGTCCATCATTGGGTCAACCGTTGCCGTCACGTTCCCGCACTCCCGGCATTTGATTCGGCTTTCCAATTCACCGCAGAATGTCCGGTGGCTCACGCACGAACACGTGAGGTCTGTGAACATACTCGGCGAGTCCACGCCCGAAGTGGGCTCCACGCTCACGTTCGTGATGCCCTTGCACTGCAGCTTCGCGACCTTCAGAACAGTGCTGTCGTGGTGGCTCCTGTGCAACTGGTCCAGTAGGAACTGAAGAAACTCGTGCGCATCCTGTTCCTGAGCACCGGCCAGCGACCGGTTCACCTTCCACGCCGTAACCAGCACCGACGTCGGGCCAAACCCTTGCACGTCGTTGCTCTTGTAGAACTCCGTGAATATGTCGTCCACACAGCACGCCAGGCAGATCTCCTGCGTACACTGCTGCTGGTCGTGTCCACCGCCAAGAAAGAAATTCCTCACCAATGGATTGTGTATCAAACTCTGAAGCACCACGCTGATGAAGCACGTAGCACCCATATTGTGGAAGCCCCGCAGCGCAGTCGTCGCCTGGAACTGCGGCCTAGTCCCTTCTTCTTTGCTTGTGTCGTAGTGCTTTAGCCGGCCAACGCGGGCCCTCCTCAACCGTTCAAAACTTTCCTCAAACACATAGGTCTTGCACGTAAAACAGTACAGATATCCTTCTGTCAGGTCCACACCCAAATTATGCTCGTGCTCAGCGTGGTCAAGACACGTCATGTGATTGCACTCCAAACAAACAACGACAGGGTCTAAACTCTTGCACCTGTCGCACCGGGCCACAAACATCATCTCATCGTGCTTCCTCTTTGGACCAATGGCTACCCGAACAGCTAGCTCATATGCTTTGAGCAAGTCTCCTTTCACTTTTGCATGGCTGCACCCAGCTACACCTTTGGCGATCCCGTTCGTAGGCGGTCGCTTCTGTGCCTTTGCCATCGCCGCCGACTGCCCTTCCACCTATTGCCGTCCACAACGATGCCTTGCTGTACTGTTTGAAGTACCTCTGATAGCCGCTTCTCGTGTACTATGTCCGCTAATCCCTGTCGTCCTCGGATCAATGGTGGTCGTCTGTGATTTCTGTGCGGCGTACCCTTACCTTTGCCGAAAATTACATTTTGCACTAACTAAAGTTACAGTTGTAGTCTTATCAAGAATCCTTACATATATAATAACATATTTCCTTTTATATCCCATAGTTATCGTCCTAATGGGGCTCCGCGCTCGGAGACTATAGCTTGGTGGTGTAGTTTGCAATGGTTGGTGTCTGAGTGATAATGGTTGATGGGGCGTTTGGACCAGTATCGTTATTGTTCTGGCCCGTTGGCTGGAACAGACCGTCGGCGAACGACGGCAGCGAGTCGGTGATGCTCTTAATGTTAATGTTCTTACCCTCAATGGCTGGAGCAATCAACAGAATGAGGAAGAGCAGCAACAGACCAAAGTACAGAGTAGCATACTTTCGAACCATTCTCTTTCGCAGCTTGTTCTGCTTCATGGAGAAAATTGGTGGTCGAATCTGTCGCGAAGGTCGCAGCCAGAAAAGCAGCATAGAGTGCCATCGGTCAATCATTGGGATGCATAGGAGTGGCAGCTGAATAAACAACAGAGCGTGGCCCAGCAAGAAGTCTCCTCCAAACATCATGGACTCGACAATCTTACAGACAAACTCTCGGGCTGGCTGAGTGAAAGCCATGTAGCCCATACCAGTACTATACCACTTTCCGCCCCACCAGGCTCGGTTAGCCATGTCGTGCTTGAACTCTCGGGTGAGGACCAGGGCGACAAGCAACTTGAGGAAGACAGACTGGATGCACAGGGCAGTGATCATACCGAGCAACGCAGTACTGAAGACAAAGCCCTGCATGAACCACATCACCTCGAAGAAGACAATCTGGATAATGACGGCGATACCGTGGGCAATGGCAGCCATCACGGCCGAGGTCTGCTTACAGCAAACACCCAGCAGCGGACCGGCACAACAGGAGACAGCAAACAAAGCCAGAAGTGCACCGGCGTTGACGGCAATAGGACCAAAGGTGACAATGGCCAGTCGCAGCGCAGAGTTGACCGGGGTCACGTCCTTGACACCGTTCTGAGCGTTCATGAAGGTGTAGGCACAGAAACAAGCGGCAGCGACAAACAGAGGCACCAAGAACTCTGGGAAGATGAGGTTGGAGAAGTGCGCTCGTGGCATGTCACCGGAAGCCTTCTCGGAGGGGTCTCCCAGCACTTTTCGCTTGAAACCAGTGATTCGGGTTCGCGACAGTCGCACGTAGCCAATCCACGAGTTTCGGTGCCACTTGGTGTTGCCTCGCGACATCCATCGGATGAAATCTCGGTAGTCAATGAAGAAGTCGGTCCAGGCAAACTGGTGGGGGTTGTACAGGAACGGCGAGATACACATGGCTGAGAGCGTAATCCAGAACCACAGCAAGGCAGCCTGGAACATGGAGATGGACGCAAACAGCAGCATGAGCACAGCTCGGGATCCCACGTAGATGGAGTCGCCAGCAAATCGCGAGTACAGCACTGAGAATGGAATTCGAGCAGTGGCAACACCTCGTCCAGTGGAGATATATCGGGCACCTCCAAAGGTCAAGTCCGTCAGCAGAGAGTTGGCGTAAATCTGACACACAAACACCTCAAAGAATGGAGACAGAGAGCCAAAGTGTCGGCCGAATCGGGCACCGGCCCGGAACAGACCCTTCTCACACAACTCCTGCACCACAAGCGGCACGAACGAGATGAAAAACACAATGAAGATGGACAGGACACATCGCTGCACCCATCCAAGGACTGGCTTAAGCATGTAGCATCCAACTGGAACCTGCGGGTCGGTGATTGGCTTGTTCTTGTCGTACTCACACATGATAGACTGGCTGGTGAGGGAACCAATATTGAGCAAGACAACCATAAACAGCTGGACAGAAACCACAATGAACAAATTGTTAACGTGGAAACCAGGGTGTGCGTAGAAGAAAGACAGGAATCGATCCAGAGGAAGCTGAGTACCAAGGTAATAGTACTCTCGCGAAAGAATCTGCTCACCCATACCAGTACCAATCTTGGTTGTGAAGTTCAGAATAGAGCCGAAACCCAAATCTCGTCCCTTACCACACTGGTAGTACTCGCAATGCTTGATTCGACCACCTCGCATGATGGCAGTCATACCGGCGTAAATATCCTCGTTCAAATGCAGACCCTTCTGGGCCTTAGACACACCACCTCGCGTAGTCATGAAGATACCATTCAGGAAATCTGGATGACCGTAATGCAGCTTACCACCAATCTGCGCCAAAGTTCGCGCAAACAGGGTACCGAACGTCTGTTCCTTACCAGCGGCAACGTCACCCAGCACACCGACGTTCTCAGAGAAAATGTACTCACGGGCACCAAGGATAGCAACAGGGTTGAAGTCAGATGGAGGCAGACCAGGAGTGTAGGGGTTAACGTTCTCGACAGTCAACTCCTCAAACTCAGCCAAAACAGATCGAATCTTGAGACACTCTTCCAGATAGTTGTCCTGGTTGGCATCGACCAGCTGGATGTATTCACCTCGGTAGAAGATAATGGCGTGGTTCTGGTTGTCAGACTTACCGTCACCAAGAATGGGGTTACCAGAGAGCTCAATTCGGAACTTGGGTCGTCGTCGACCATTCTCCATAATCTCACAGTGTCCGTCAATCAGAGCAGAAAACAGCCGTGGCTCCTCGCCCTCAGCACTTGGTGGCTCTTCGTCGAGGTAGGCAATCTGCAGGTCGGGGTAGGCTCGGAGTAAGAACTCGGTGTTCTCCATCTCGTCAGGTCGGAACTTGGTCAATCGCTGCATGGACACGACAAACTTGAACTTTCGTCGGGCCATTCGCTCCAGCTCTCGCTCAAGTTTCTCAGTGTTTCCACCAAACATTTGCACAACTTCAGGGTTCTCAACTCGGTACAGCAGCTTGATGGCTCGCGAGTAGTTCATGAAACCAGACACAGTTCGGTACAGGGTCTGGGATCGCAGAGAAGCCCAGATTCGCGTTCGCAAGGTGTACTCAGGGGCAGCAGACTTGAAACCAATGCAGTAGAATGGCAGATCATCAATCTTACTCTTGACAGCATCCTTCTCCTCCAGGTTCTCCTGAGACAGGTTCAGACCAGAAGTCTCTTCAGCCAGAATCTTGGTGTCCTTAACAAAACAGTCCCACTCGACAGGGTGGAGCTGCTTGAGATACTCCAGTAGAGTGACACGAGTGTACTGGTCGTCTTCTCGGATAATCTCTCGCAGAGAAAGCAAGATCTTCTCAGAGTAGTGAGGAACCATGACAGTGAAGGTTGGCATGTTGTCGACCGGCAGGGGCTCTGGGATGGGCGTTGACAGCGACTGGGCAAAGAAAGAGATTCGTCGCTCAGCCTCTGAATTCTTGGGGAAGAACTCAGAGTCAATCTGGTTATCGTCCTGGGACACAAAGAATGTGGGGGCCCGCAGGGTTCGCTTGCCTTCAACCTCAGAGGGAACCTGGTGGTACAACAGCTTCTGAACGTGGTCAATGGCCAGCAGATGCTCTCGGTACATGGAGATGACAATGGCGTTCCAGATCTGGGAGATGAGCACCTTGGGCTTGTACTTGATCTCCATATCAGTGGTAGCCAGAACCTTGGAGTAGATTCGCTTTGGCAGTCGGGAGAAGATGTTTCGCCATGGCGTCCAGATGGAAATACCGAGGTAGAACGATCGACCAACCGAGAACAGAGTGTTGCAGATAATGTACCACAGGTATGTATCCAAAAAGAACAGAACCAAGTCAGTCAGGTACATGAGGCCAAGAACGATTCGGGCCTGCTGCATACACAGACTGGTACCAAAGTACTTCTCACCAACACATCGAGTCATCTTCATGATGGACAGGTCTCGGATAGGATCTCGCAGCGACAGCGTCAGGAAGAAGTATGACTCCGACAGCTTAGCAGCAAAGACACAAAGCCACAGACCATAAGACATAGCCACGTCGTTGCCCTTAAGCTGGGGGAACGAGGCAGTGAAAGTCTGCGAGGCCACGTATCTTCGAGTCTTCTTGTTGAGGTAGGAACCAAAGAGACCGCCTAGAGGCATGATGGAGAAGAAGAAAAACGTGACCAGGGCAATGAAGAAACCAACGATACCCACAATCAAGCCAGACTTGGAGTGCGCCTGCAGTCCAATGTAGCCAAAGACGTAGACTGGGGCGGCCAGGTTGAGAACGAAGATGAGAATCAAAAACAACAGTCGTCGGGTCAAGTGCTGAGCACCGGCCCATTTTCGGGGAACGAAGGCCCACTCCGCGAGCGTGGCAACAATTTGAATAAGCGACGCAATCACACCACCAATGGCCACAGCTGCCCACCGGGTCTGCGGCAGGGGCGAGTTGTTATCGAGCTGCTGATAGTTGTGAGTGTACAGAGTAGGAGAGTTGAATGCAGTGTAGAACCAGTAGACGGTGACGTGGATAACCCAGATTCGGTTGAAGTTGGTAGCCAGGTGGAACCACGATCTCGTTTCTTTGTAGGTCTTGAAGAAGACCTTGTTCCACGGAATCTCGCCCAGCTTCATGTATCGCTCGGGCGAAGGAATGTCCATCAATCGCGTGCTGTCCTCAAAGATGATTCGCTCGATACCCTCGGGGTACCAGAACAGCTGGTTGACATCGTCGTAACCAATGACCTTGTTGTGGTCCTTCTCACGCTTGACGAACTTTCCGTCCAGAATCTCATAACCCTGGTCTCGCAGGAACCGGTACAGAGGGGTGATGACTCGGTTCAAGTAGTCACCCTCGGGCAGAGGCTCCTGTCGCTGCTGGCACTCTGGCGACAAGAAGTAGTCGTCAGCGCACTTGAAGATGAAACACAGACACTCTGGAGTGAATCGGACTTGGTTGGCCTCACCCCAACACAGCAAGTACAGGGCAATTTGCCTGATTCGCTCATGCTGGCTCATCTGGTTCATTTTGGTCTTCCATCTGTATTCGGCGGCTTCGAGCGAATTGTCGCCCTCGAGCTCCTCAAGTGTCTTCTGAGGGTCGTCGTTAGCACCTCGGGTCTTGGAAGACTTCTTACGGGCCTTTCGCACAGATCGCGAGGTCTTGCCTAGCTTCATGTTTCGGAAACCAATTTCATCATCCAAGTCGAACTGCGCGGCAAAGTACCACTTCTTGTAGTTGGCCATGTCACCTCCAATGTAGTCGGCGTGCAGGGACAGCAGAGCCTGGTTGGGTGTCATTCGACTGGCTCGCGAGTCAAGCAGGACCAACAGGTGGTCAAACATGTTTCGCATACTGTCTCGCTGGAAACCAAACTTGTTCACCAGGTCAATGAAAATGTCCTCAATCTCCTCCTTCGAAACCGGGACCTGGTTATCGGCAGACCAAGCCGGGTACGGCTCACGTGACCTCGCAGCGCCGGCACCGTAGTCCAGGCCATAGATAGGCGTGGAGGCACCAGAGCTTCGGTTATACGAGATCTGGCTAGAAGCTTGGTTGTAGTTCTGTCCAGCGTAGGACCCGTCATCCTGGTACTCCTGCTGGTAGCCACGCTCATCGTAGTAGCTCATGTCACCACCAGCATTACGTGAAAAGTCGCTGAATGTCTCTGAAGCAGCGTCGGATTCCATTCGTCGCATGTGGCTTGGTGGCGTGGGAACCCCACCGGGAACGTTCTGGTACTGTCCATTCCGGGCGCTGGACGAGGCATATGGGTCTACCTCGTTGCCACCGTAGTGGTCGTAGCCCTCGTGACCGGTATATCCGTCGTCAGCATAGCCGTCGTGGTAGCCTTGCTCGTAGTACTGATTCTGATCGTAGTAGTACTGGTCATGGCCCTCGACCTGGCCTTCGTGCTGGCCCTCGTGTTGAGCCCCATGACCCTCATAGCCTTCGTGGCCCTGGTAGTTGTTGTGACCGGCGTATTCATCGTCGTGGTAGTACGAGTCACCGTGTTCACCGTGTTCACCGTGCTGTTCGTACTGGTTGTGATTGTAGCTCACTGAGTTAGTATGTTCAATAGCATTCCTTCAGTGTCTTCTGTCTTCTCGGCTTTGTCTTATCTATCGGGTGTCAGGGGTGCTTATCTAGCGTTTCATCGAAACAAGGCCATTCCGATAAATCATTGATATGGTATTTTCTCATGTCTCTTCATCGCTGTTGATCTTCGCTGTCGTTCTCTGCTTCTCACGATGCTCTCGCTGTGTTTTATCGACCCCTGCTGACAAATATCGACAAAATGTTACACGGTCTTAAAAAC
Source organism: Blastobotrys robertii (assembly GCA_030564385.1). NCBI lineage: Eukaryota > Fungi > Ascomycota > Dipodascomycetes > Dipodascales > Trichomonascaceae > Blastobotrys > Blastobotrys robertii. The sequence continues at coordinate 147,395 of JAJLUQ010000009.1, forward strand.
CATCATTTTCGAGTCCTATCAACACGTTCTTTCACATTTCACCTCTATTCTCCTATCCCTCTCTCGTGGTATCTTTTCGTTGTCTCTCGTTGAATCTCACTGTCTCATCTTATCTCCAACTGAATCGTGTCTTGTTCTGCCTTTCACTAGCTGTCTTGTTCCTGGATCCCTGTTGCTTGTTCATGAAATCTACTGATATCACTGCATTCTTACCACTGTCCGCTGACCAAATCCGCTGAAACCGCCGTTTTCCGTTGAAAACGCCATCCCGTAGCCGCCGACAAGATCACTGTCCCTGGTGAAGGAGACCCCTTACGCCTCGCTTCACTAAACCTCAAGCTCCAGTCTCCTCTCAAACACTGAGCTAGAGAATAATACTCACTCTTGCCACTTCACTACCCTAGTATCACCTAATCTCCTTCCTATCTCCTCAATCCTCCAAATCCAAAAAAAAAAAAATTCCTAAATATAAACGAACGTGGTCGAGGACGCGTGCCTCACCTACTCTCGGCCTCGATGGTGTCTAGCCTCAAAGAGTGTCGTGTCCTTCAAAGTCGTCAAAAACTTGTAAAGAAAGAAATCTTGTTGCTGTCGCAAAAATCAAAGGGTAAAGCCCAGCGCACCAAAAAATAAAATCCACCCTAACCCTGCGCGTTTGCTAACTTTTTAGTCTGAATCTAACAGGATTCCGGATTCTATTGGCTCCTGTATAAGCTATTGTCTTAGCTACGTTTAGGCTGGTTGGGCGCCCTCATTCTCTCCTTTCGGTCCCCTGGCAATGGAACGTACCTTTCTTGTCTGAGTTTGTGGTTAGGGCGCCCCTGGTTCGGAACCAGCGGACCTGCTTACAACACCACGCGTGGTCTATATTTAGTAGTCACGTGAACACGGCTTTATCGCCTACAACTACAATGACAACTATCTTGTTGTCTGGGAAGCACGCCTTGTCTCGTTAAGTCGGCTCTTGGTCGGGTCAGTATCGGGTATGCATGGCGTCACATTATGATACACAGGCGTTGAGTGGCTTTGATCTATTAAAAGCTTCGGATAGCCGGTGCGCGCGCGCGTCTCGACACGTTTTTTGTCGCAGTATTACTGAGCACGATCAGCGCTACCAGGGTCCCTTGTACCATGTCGATATTATCTGAACTGTCAGCGAAGGAGAGGAAAGGTCTAGCCCAGGGCACTGATATCTCTCTCAAATTTCGTGAAAGTTTTTGCCTATGACGTCGCCACTACAAGCCAATATGTTTAAGCATAGCAACGTTTGCTGCAGTTCCTGCACCTACGCATCGCATCCTGTGGATTCTTATTTTTTTGTGACAAATCTTAGTGGTGGATATTTACGCGTGGCTGGTGGAAAGTGTCTGTGGCTGGCTGGGATAAAAGCGATGGGCAGATAAAGCGGTTGGGGACGCTGATTTCTGCACTAAAGTCTATGTACTATCAAAACCCTTCGACGTGTAGACAGCGAATTGGCTAGGGGTCATGTTTGTTGTCGTGTTACAATACTGCAGATGTAAGGTGCACGTTTGTTTACTGTGAAAAGTGGGTCTGCAGTCCCGTCACGGTTTATGAGAATACGTGTAACCGGTAATTGTAGCCCCGTATCTCGCTGAAACAAGTAAGGCTTGATTAGGCTATGACCAGAGTATCTCGATAGCAAGTATTCGTAAGGCACAGGCATAATTGAATTAAGGATGCATCGGTACCAAGGCCAGTATAATTTCATTTCCGCTGTCAGATTTTGAAGATGCATGCAACCGTCGAGCTCACAAAAGCCTAATTCTGGCGTCAATGCCTCGACCATTCAATTTGTAGGTTTCGGCTGTACCGGAAATCAAACCCAGCTATCTCCAAATCGTCACAGCGAGCTACCACACCCTGCGACAACCCAAGCAGCTCACTATTCTGACAATGAACCCATACAAAACACTCAATTCGTCCCCACCACACTCTTCAAACCTCAGAATCCACTAAACCCTCATCCACACTAATTTGGTAACTACACCACGTTATCGGCGTTCGCAATCCGACCGGCCCGTCGGATGCACGCACCCGCCCACTAACTTCTGTCAAATTGTCGCATCCTGATACAGATCCACCTTATTTCTTATCCGAAGGGTCCGAAGATTACCCGGTCTACATCGGACTTTTACGGCGCGCGCTAAATCCACCTCCTGACTCCCTCCCGCTCTCAACTCCCTATAACAATACCCAATCCCTCGTCACAATATACCCCTGCGCGCATTTACGCGCATTCGACGCGCTCAATTCAAAATTTTGGCGCGCGTTACCCGGCCGTGGACTCCGCTGTCCCATTTTGTCCTTTTAGTCCCATTTGCGCTGATCTCGATTTGTAGTTACCCTCCTCTCCCTTTTCGTCCTCTTTCTGCGTATCACTTCCAAAAGTGCTGAGGCATTGCGTTGCCCGGGCGACCGTGACGGCAACTGTCACCGTCGCCTGGACGACGGCTCCACAGCTGAGGAGGTGGGACGACACCCCATGCGGCCAAGAAGACATAACCACCTTGGGGGGGTTTGGCACCACGCTCATTATCGCACAATGATGCCTAGTAGAAGAACTGCACGAGTGTGCAAACACACCTACGCTTGCACAAATTAAGCTTAGACTGTCTCTCACAGCCCGTTTGCTCTGTGCCGAGTGATAAATTTAGTCTATGAATTTCTTTTTCTGATCGCGCTTGATCGCGCTTTGGGATATTTAGACTCCTTACTATCCTGAAACGCTAACCCTCTTTCAGTTCACTTTTTTCACCCCACCCGTTTTCTAGTCTATCGTTAACATATACCATGAAGTGGCTTCTTGCTGCCGCCGCTGCTGTGCCAGCGCTTGCCGCGTCCACCGGTTCTTCCAACGACCTGCCCACCATTGATATTGTCGGCAACCACTTTTACTATTCCAACAACGGTTCTCAGTTCTACATCAAGGGTGTCGCTTACCAGTCCGACTCCGTCGTGAACGCCACTGAGGGCTCTAGCTTCAACGACCCTCTGGGTGACCCATCCACCTGTGACCGTGACATTCCTTACCTCCAGAAGCTCGGCACCAACGTTATCCGAGTCTATGCTGTCAACACCTCGCTCGACCACTCGCACTGTATGCAGGCACTGGCTGATGCCAACATCTACGTCATCTCCGACCTGTCCGAGCCAGGTCTCTCCATCAACCGAGACTCTCCTCAGTGGAACGTCGACCTCTACAACCGATACACCTCGGTCGTCGACGCCCTGGCCCCATACTCCAACGTCCTAGGTTTCTTCGCCGGTAACGAGGTCACCAACCAGGCCAACAACACCGCCGCCTCTGCCTTCGTCAAGGCCGCTCTGCGAGACATGAAGTCCTACATGAAGAGCCAGAAGTATCGATCAATCCCAATCGGTTACTCCGCCAACGATGACTCTGTTACCCGAATTGCTGAAGCCGATTACTTTGCTTGCGGCGACTCCTCCGAGTCCGCTGACTTCTACGGTGTTAACATGTACGAGTGGTGTGGCGATGCCACTTTCCAGTCCTCTGGTTACGAGGCCCGAACCCAGGAGTTTGCCAAATTCCCAGTTCCTCTCTTCTTTTCTGAGTACGGTTGTAACGAGGTCCAGCCACGACAGTTCACCGAGGTTCAGGCCCTGTACTCTTCCGAGATGACCGACGTCTGGTCCGGTGGTATTGTTTACATGTACTTCCAGGAGGCCAACAACTACGGCCTCGTTAGCATTGAGAACGGCCAGGTGTCCACCCTGCAGGACTTCAACAACCTGTCCAAGGAGATTGCCTCCATTTCCCCATCTGCCGGCAACTCTCAGTCCGCCACTGCTGTCTCTGCTACCGTTACCTGCCCAGCCTCTACTGGTACTGCCTGGGCTGCCAACACCAACTTGCCACCAACCCCTAACAGCGGTGTCTGCCAGTGTGTTTCCAATGCCGCCAAGTGTGTGGTTGCTGACTCTGTTGATTCTGACAACTACGGTGCTCTGTTTGGCTACCTGTGTGGCCAGATGGACTGCTCCGGAATCACCGGTAACGGAACCACTGGTGAGTACGGCTCCTTCTCGTTCTGCGACCCTAAGGACCAGCTCAACTTCCTGCTTAACAACTACTACAACGCCCAGAAGCAGAACGCCAATGCTTGCGACTTCAGCGGCTCTGCCTCTGTTAACAAGGTTGCCTCTACTGCTTCCTCCTGTACTGCTGTTCTGTCCCAGGCTGGCAGTGCCGGCACCGGTGTCATTTCCGCTTCCGTGACCGGCTCCCAGGGTGCCAAGTCCACCGGCGGCTCCGGCTCCGGCTCCGGCTCCTCTTCTGCCTCCTCCACTGGCGGCAAGAAGAACGCCGCTGCCGGCGTGGCTCTGCCATACATGGGTGGCGCTGTCACCGCTCTGGCCCTGGGTATGGTCTTTGCCCTGTAAGCCTCGAACGTTGTAACGCTCGAACGAAGCGAGGGTAATTTCTAGATCTAGACTTTGTTCAGAGAAGACTCTATGAGATAGCATTGGTGTACTTTAAAAATTAATCATTCTTTTACTCGCTGTAATGTATTCTTGTGGCCTGAGCGCGCGAACCCCGCTTCAGAATTCATAACAGGAAACTGGCAAGGTGCTAATTTCCACTCGCTTGGCTCGCCGGCTTTGTTGTGTCTCACCCTTCAGGGGGTTGTTTTAGAGCCTGCGACATGTCTCCAGCCGAGTCGCGTCGCGTCGCGTTCGGCAGGCGGTGGAGTCGGCGATGGCCAACCGCCTTGAAAAAGTTTTAAATAACGATGAGCACAGCCACGCTCTTACTGATCAACGATGCGTCGGGCTTTTCTCCGAGCAGTACGGCTACGGATTGAGATGAGACAACGCTAAATTTGGGTACAGGCTTTGCGCGGCCACCGCTCGCATAGCCTTAGGGGTCCACGGCTTTTCTGCCGAGATGATCTCTATTTATATATGTGCATTCGGAGAGACCAAACCGCGTATTATGTACCACCGATACGGTTTGTTTGCTTCAACCTCGGCTTCATTTGCCTATCTCACTCGAGGAGATCAGGTTGCAGGGCCCTCTCGAGCGGTACCGAACAAGATGCTTCTAATTGTCGTTGGTCTGCGCTGGGGAAGTCTCTAGTATCTTGAGACGAGCTTGCTCTAGCAACCAGTTGATTCTGACTCAAGCAGCCACTGCATTGGGTCTGCTGGCACCCGTTCCGACTCTGGCTTGTGCACCTGCAAAACAGTGGCTGACCGGGCTAACTCGAGTTTCTGGCTCGTCACCAGAGGTCTAATTCCTTTGACTTTGTGGATAATCAACGGCGTGGCTACGACTCGCTTTGCCGTCTCCGCTCTCCAGTCGGTTCCTCCACAGACTGCAAGGCCCTACGAGGCCCTGTGTACACGTAGTAAGTCTGGCCCGCTGCAATTCAGAGCTTCATCACTTGGATCCATAGAAGGAGAAACTGTGATTCGTTTTTTTGTGTCTCCGTTTCCCTGTCACCTCCCTATGCACCTTTTGACCAAACTGATCGCATTCGTCATCTCATCGTAGTCCGTCCGCCCCAGCTCCACCATCACTCGGCTCTGCACTGCCTCAATGTTTTGCACCACGGCCATCACCTCCGCCCCCACGTCCGTGTCGTCAAACACATCGCAGTGACTCGCAAACACCGTACTGAGCGTACTGCTCACTGTGCCCGCGTAGCTCCTATACGCGTTTCGCAAAGCCACGGAATCCGTCTCGCCCTCCACGTTCAGATACGCCACTGCGCTTGTCGTGTCCTTCACGCCAATCGCCAGCATACCAAACTGGCTCAGCAGACTGTCGCGGTGCCGGATGGTCCTGGCGTGGACCTCCACCTTCCGCAGCGAGATAATAACATCATCCACGGACTCGCTGATTGCAGCTACAGCGCCCGCAAAGAGCAACCAAGCTAGCCTCATACGCCGACACAGACAATCGAGTGGAGAAAGCCTCCTTCATATGTGAGACACGTGAGAAAACTTGGCTTCGGTGCATATGCAAAAGAGGCATTGATCGGCGCATAATACTATATAGCTGTTAAAGGGGTAGTTCACCGCGCGATACAGGCGATCGATGCCTCCTTGTGTGCTTCCTTGTCATCTTCTGTTATATATCGTTTCAGCAACACCTCGGAGTCAGTTGCCTTCAATCACTGGCTCTCGTCTTGGTGTAGGGGCCTAAGTACGGCTAATCGGGCCGTTAGGTCGGCGCCTGCAATGCGCCCAGTCAAAGCTTTCTCCTGTAACACGCTTGCCCCGTAGCGATCAGCTGCATGGCGACTGCCGTCCCGTCTGTTCCGGCCCACTTCCCCTGAACTGAGTGAAAGTCTGAAACTGTCTGTCACAGATTCTCAAAGTCCCATCTTTCACCCGGTGTCTCGCGTCACACGACACCACACACGATAGGTAGTCCAGACGGCTACTCCTGGATCATTTCGAGTCGCTTCTCATCTATACATTGTATCATTGAAATCCGCGCCGCGCGACATATATAGGCACCATGATGGTCTAACGTACGTTGTTGTACGCGCTTAGGGCCTATCACAACACAGAATGCTTCAGCTCGCAAAGCAAGTCCAAACCGGTTTTTGGAAATACGAATCTGTCGCTGACACCCCACCGGCGCTGCTTCGTACAGCTCTCAATTCGGGGCTGATGGCCCGTAGAGTATGGCGTCCTCATCAGGCTTGTCGCCTCGAACGCCAGAAACACACATGCGCAACTGGAACATTTGACGATTCCATGACTTTTTATTCATTAAAGTAGCCTCGATCCGTATGACAGCCCAATCACCGTTTTTAATTGTAAGAGGCCTCTGAGTTTCCGGCGCACATTAGAATAGCGCGTAATATGGGATCCTTCAGACCAAGCAAAATGATAACACCTCCTGTTCCCACATAGTCTCCGATTGTGGCACTGAGCAGCACTCTCTTTAGCTATACTTGATCACACTGGGGATCGTGTCTCTTGAGGATATAGCCAGACCGAAAGTATATAAACTTTAACTGAGACACTAATTTCAATGTCACCAGAAACAGTCGCTTAATTTTAGTTTTCTGGCGCGTGGTTTGCCCACTGAAGCTGAGTGAAGGACAGGAGAGTAGTTTGCACCCTTTGAATGACTCTTTATGCTAGTCCGGAGCGAGGCTCATAATAATAACGACTCAAGACATACACGTACTCTGGTCTGAAAACCAATAACAAATATTAATTAAGTCTAGCTTTACACATTCATCAAATCATCAAGCGCACCGGCCAGTTGCGTTACCAGCCAAACGACTGCTCGTAGTAGTCAACACGGCCCTTTGTTTGGACGAGGTTGTCAGCAATTGCTCTTCGCACGTCGTCATTCATAGTCTGAGGACCACACACCAGGAAAGCGAGAGAGCCAGTGTCGTGGGTCGACATTTGCTCGGCCACGATCTCAGGGAAAGATGGTCGCAGGTGCAATATCTCAAGTCCTGGGAATGAAGAGTTTGCTGTCGTAGCAGCCCTGACTTCAATCTTCTCATATCCCTCAGAAGAGGTGACTGGGATAGCTCTGGCCCCGTTGATCGATGATTTTTCTGAGCTCTCGTTTGATGGATGCTCGTTGACGTAAAGCTTGAATTCAAAGTTTTTGCCCGTGAGCAAGTGCCTGATTTCATGTTCGAACCAAGTCAAACAGGTGGTGTCGCTGACGACCCAATGAAGAATGACTCTCTGGGTGGATGCTCGATCAACGAGGTCTGCCGCCTGAGCATAGACGTCTGTGATGCCAATACCGCCCGCGATGAGGACGACGGAGTCATGGTTGTGAAGGGGGTGTTTAGTGCCGTAAGGTCCCTCAATCAGTGTTCGAATGTTTGCGGTGTTTCCCTTTTTCTTGACGTAGTCGACCACGTACTTGGTCTCGCCCTTTCGGACCTTGAAGAGGAAATGAAGCTTGTCCTTGTCTTCTGGCAGCGGCGATTTCATGATGGAGAAGGGGTGCGACTGCCAGAATCTGTTTGGCAGTAGGAAGTTAATGTAGGCGTGGGTTCCCGGCTGAGCCTTCCACAACTTAGAGTAGGCAACCTTGACGGAGACGATACCACCGTCAAGGACAGCGACCTCAGCCTTGGGCGCAATACCGGACCAGACAATGAGCACAAACCGAACGAATCGGTCAAAAGCCCAGACGACAAAAGATGCAAGGTAGGCGTAGTGGTGAATTTCAAACGTGTGAATGTGTTTGTAACATCCTACGATAAAGACCGCGGCAAGAACAATGTGTATCACCAAGAACAGTTCGTAGTTCATTGTCCTGAGAGAGTGTATCGCCTGAACCATCATGACGGACATGATGATGGTTGCGACGACACCCCATCGAAACCATGCCTCAACATAGTAAGCGCCGACCTCAGACTCCTGGTCCGCGTAGACAGAGTACATGATTGAGTGCATCATGGCGTTGAAAAAGACGATTCTGGCGAGCCACTTGTGGAAAACGTTGAAGGTGTCCATGTTCCAGCCCGTAGTCCAGAGCATGAAGTTGTTTCTGCCGCCAAAGAGGAAAATCAGTGGCACCTGGTCGCAGCAGAAGTAAGCGAATCGTGTTCCAATGAATCGAATCAGCTGGTCTGGCAATGGGTCTGGTGGGTACGGAATCTGGGAGTGGCCGTAGTAGAGGCTGTATCCCGGGAACATCAAGATCAAGTTCAGGACGAAGTAGCCCAGAATGATGATTGACTCCAGGCGGGTCGGAATCAGCAGCGTGAACCACTTGTGGACGACGATTGGAGTGGAGTGTGACAGCTTGAACATAGGCGGGAGTAGAACGTGCTTTCTGATCTTCTTTGTCCATTCTCCGTTCCAGCTCTGGGCTAATTTTGGTGCGACCTTAAACAGAAAGTGAAAGAAAGTCTTGACTAGGTAGACCAATCCCCAGTACGCAACAAGACCCTCGCTCATGTCGACTGATATCCGAAAGTTGTAGTCGGTATAGTCTTCGTAGTTCCATTGCCGTTTAACACCGTCTTTGGAGACGGACACGGTCTTGACATGGGTCATTGTTTTTGCCTGTTTGGCCTCAGAAACCGTTACATTGCAAACTGACGCGAGATGCTGGTACCCTTTCGCGACCTGCTTTCCCTTGGCGTGCTGGTCAATACACTTTGAAACTGATGACAGAAAGACGTCACTGCACTCGGGGCCTGAGAGCTGTTCATTGACGGCATTGGCACAGTGCTCGCCATAGTTGATGACGTGAATCTGTGCTGCCTTTGAGGGAACCCTGGCGGCGACAGTGCCAACCAGTAAAGCCAGCGCCAATTTCATTGCACTTCATAACGGCTCTTGGCTCTTTTTAAAGATTTTCTCAGGAAAAGAAATGCGTCTGGACGTCCGTGCACTCTGTGATGTTAGCATGGGCGTCGGCCACAGTTCTAGCCCGTTGATTGATGGCGTCTAACCCCCGATGCTCTGCCCTATTCTGCTCATTGCCACATTCTCTGGTACCCAAAGAATGCTCATGAAAACTTTAATCTAGTCAACCGTTGACTCCGGGAAGTATCTATCGGCAGAGCGCTATAGGCGCGTAATTATCTGATGATCTTGCATACGGCGCGCCATCTAATCTGATGGACCTCTCAATGCATCAACTGTGAAGTCTGTGGTCGGACTCCGTTTCCTGTCGATGCTAAGCGTCCCTAACTTTGCTGGTGATGAATTTCCTGAGCTTCTTGATCGCCAAGCTGCTACAAACTTGGCTTCAGGCACGAAGCGCGCCCGCTTGCTTTTTTCCTAACCGGTTAGTTCGCCGGCGCATGTCAGTCGGGTTGCCGTAAGAGTAATATAGCTTGGAGCCGTTAAGTGAATGTGCTCACCCTGTTGCCGCAGTGAGATATCCGTGAGACGAGCCTTTGAATTCTGTTGGATCCACTACAGTTGAAACAGCGAACATTACGATGAGCGCATTATCAATCTTATCTGATCTAAATTATCTGATCGCCGCGGCGTCACGCGAGTATGCATGGATACTGGCGTATACGGCGTATAATTTATAGGTTGGCCTGGTTAATTCGCCGGCCTCTGACAAATTTGGCCGGCCTGGGCATGTGAAGCCAATGTTTGCGCGTGTCAGGCAGCTATTCTCCTGGTGGTTGATGACTAGAGCTGGGGTGGCCAGAGGATTCGACAAACGAGAAGTAGCGGCTACGGTATGGGTGGTACGTAACTGTGAGAAGCCTAGACCGCTTGGCTATAGAAATAACAATTTATCAGATGACGATATTGCGTAACGAGGTATTGGCTAGCATTACACAGTGCGCATGCCGCGAGCCTAGCCACCCGCGGCTTTTGATATGGCTGAGATGGATAAGAAGCTTGACCCTGGTCACGTTGGGTTAGCCGTTTTTCATTTCACGACAGTGACTGCAGCGAATATGGATCGTATGAATAAAACTGCGTGCATATATCCCTCGATTTCGCGCTCATAATCAACCAAAATCTGGTGAAAGGAGCTGATCGAAAAGCTTCAGCAGTACAATTGGTCTAGTCAGAAACGATAGTTGGAAGGTAGCTTCGTATTCTATCTGAATAGGCCGTGGCGATTAGTTGTGTTGCGAGGCCGGAATGCACACTCGACGTACCGCGCGGGTGGATATCGAGCGCTAGTTGAGACTATATTAGGCCGGTCGACTCTGCGCCAGCTGGCTGAAAAAGACATGAATTGCTCTCACAAGCTGTACGCAATGCGGTCTAATACCGTGTACTGTTCATGTCGAGCCTATAGCTCAGACGTCAAATCAGTGCTCTCGATCTGCAACAGAAACTGGTTGAGGCCAAATTATATGACCATATATGGCCGAGCTTTGGACGCACTTCAAAATGCGAATGTAAACACGCGTAAAGCTTAATCAGAGCGTGAAACTGGGGCCAGCACGGCCGGCAGGCGTTTAAGGTCAGCGCAGGTCCTGAAGTCGTGCAAAGAAGCAAACACGGCCCGGGCTCAGTGTTATACACAGAATCCACATGGACGGCGCCTTCAGAAGGCAGCCAAGCCTTGAAGTTCAAATAAATATTAGTAGTCTATGCATTATAATTTAGCCACCAGCGCTTTTGGGCCCAACACTCTTTCTCTCCGCTAGCTGGTCACCATCAGAATCTCATTCAGTGCAGCCTCGCTCGACGTCGCCGCCTGCTTCTGCTGCACAAACCTCCGTCGAATGGCCAGTCGTCCTCGTAGCACTGGAGTTGAGCTGGAAGAACGCGAAGGCTTTTCGTCCTCAGTCTCTACCTTTTCTTTCTTGTCTTTTTTGCTCTTCTTCTCTTTCTTCTCCTTCTTGTCACTCTTTGACTTCTTTTCACTCTTAGACTTTTTGTCTTTTTTATCGCTCTTTGACTTTTTCTTCCTTTCATCGTCCTCACCATCCTCTCGGCTTCGCTTCTTTGATTTCTTTCTCTCCTTCACCTCTTCCTCTTCTTCTTCGCTCTCGCTGCTCTCATCATTTGCTCTGTCCTCCAGAAACTTCTCGATGGATCCCTCCAAAACGCCTCCGTACACGAAAACCATGCCAAACTTTGGATTCGACAGAATTAACCGCTTCTTCTGCTGCGACATCTGATCTTCAACCTGTGTATCTGTCTTTCCATTCAGTCTTCCCAACAAACGCTGGAAAACGTCTAGACCGGTAGTGATTTCTCCATCAAGCTCGCTGCCTTTGTTCGCTCGACTGCTAACCCGCCCCAGACCAGTGTTGTCAGTCTTCACAGTAACCTTGACGTGACTCGTCATGCTGGCCTGGCCGCTGCTGCCAGTCCCCAGGCCACTGCCAGGCTTCCAGCCTAGTTTCTCTAAATGCGTGTGTCCGAACCTATTGGTGTCATTGGACCATTGGGTGTTTCTGGGATCCCGGCCATATCTGACCTTGTTTTTCGTTCCCGCAAGACCCATCTCAGTGCTTTGATACTGATAAAAATATTTTTCCTATCGTTCATCATTTCATTTTACCCTAGCCCAGGTCACGTGAACCCTTACCCTTATCACTGAACTAGAGTTGAGTTCTGAGGCCAAACCAACGCCCAATGGAAGAAAAGGTTGAAAAATACATTTTATGCCTCTAGGCTGTTGTACGTGATCTAGTCATTATATAATAAAAACAGTGAGAAGCGCTTGAGCTTATCGGATGAGGAGGTCAGGCCGCAGCTTCTCGCCGGTCTGCTTGGCGTGCTGTTGGAACATGACCATGTTCTTACCACCCATGCCCTTAACCTGCTCGTTCAATCGCCATGGGTAGTCCTCTGGGGCCATGATGACCTCCACCAGCTGGAGCATCTTTCGGCTGTTGTCCTTGAACTCCTGAGAGTAAATCACATCCTCAAGTTCCTTTCGAGTAGCGACTCTGTAAGACTTGACAGTCTCGCCTTCAACACCGCCAAAGACCTCGCACAGCTTGGTCCACTGCCAGCTTGGGCAAATGTCGTTGTAGTCTCGCTTTGGTCCCCAGATGGCTCGCTCGATAGAGTAACCGTCGTTGTTGATGATGAAAATGACTGGAGTCAGTCGGTTTCGAATCATGGTACCAATCTCCTGGATGGTCATCTGAGCGGAACCGTCGCCTTCAATCAGCACAGTCTTACCGTTGGTCATACCGGCCTCTCGTCGGCCCATGGCGGCACCGAAGCAGGCTGGCAGGGCCATTCCGATGGAGGAGTAGAAGACCTGGGTGAAGAACGTGGAGTTCTCCTTGAGCTTGATGTCACAGCACGAGAACTGGGTGGTGCCGGACTCAACAACCAGAGTGTCGCCAGGCTCCATCATCTTGGAGACGGCGTCTGGGAAGTAACTCTGGGAGATGTCAGCTGGTGATGGCAATTCTGGGACGTTGGAGATCTGTGGAGTTGGCTCTGGCTTTGGAATCTTGGACACGTCCAGTCTCTCGACAATCTTCTTGAGCACTGGCAGGAAGTGGATCTTGTGGAGCTTGCCGCCCTTGACCTGGCAGAACTCTGGGTTGAGCGCAATGACCTTGTCTTCAGAAATGTTTCGGGTGAAGCCACCAGTGTTGGAGTCGGACAGCAGCTGGCCCACGTTGATGACCAGGTCAGAGTGCTGCTCAATGGCCTCAGCAGCACCTGGGTTAGACAGAGCACCGTTGTACACGCTGACAAACTGCTCGGCATCCTCATCTAGAATACCCTTGCCGAGGAGAGTGGTGAAAGACCAGAACTTGGTCTTGGCCGACAGCTCTCGGATCAGCTCTCGGCCTCTGTGTCGCTCGGTGAGGGTGTCAGCCAGGATGGACGGGTTCTTGGAGGCGTAGATCGCCTCAAGCACCTGGTTGACCACCTGATCCTCGGCCTCAGCGTCGGCGTTGGTGATCTTGAGATCAAGCGGAGTCTCAAGCCGCGTGAGCAGGTGCTCTGGCAGCTCGGCGATGACAATATCGACTGGAATATACAGATAGCCTGGCTTGCACTTCTTCCACACGGCCTCGATGACCCGGTCAATCTGCTCCACGGCCTTCTCGATCTCCCACAGGTACTCGTTAGCAACCGAGAACGGGATCGAAGTCTTTTGGTAAATCTTGTGATCCACGGGCTCCATACCGTCGCCTGGCGAGACATGGTGGATCAGTAGGTTGGCGTCTTGGACTGGTCGCCCGGTGGTACCGACGATGTGCAGAATAGGGACAGACTCAGCTCGAGCGCCTGAAACACCATTAAGCGCAGACAGCTCACCGACACCATAGGTAGTGATCAGCACACCTGGGTTCTTGGTGATCCGGGCATAGCCGTCGGTAGCGTAGGCAGCGTTGAGCTCGTTGCAGCAGCCAACCCACTGCAACTCCTTGTGCTGGATCAAAATGTCGAGAAGGAACAAGTTGAAGTCTCCGGGAACACCAAAGATCTGGCTCACGCCCATCTGCTGGATCCGCGTGAAAAGGTACGAGGCTAGCGTGTGAGTAGGGAGCTTGTTGGCAGTCATTTTGTGTGTGGTGATGTGGAAGAAAGAGGGACGCAAACGCAGGTATTTATGGTGCGCTCCCCCACATTTCCTCTAAAAGGTTGTGACCGCGATGGCTGAAGTCACGTGACCCACCGGCAAACCGACCGTTCTATTCATTATTGCTGTATAGAGCAAGCCATATACCAGATCAAGCCATCACGGCAGTACATCGGACAAATACACTACTGACTCTCGTCAGATCTGTTATCTGAGATTTTCACTGAGTGCCGTGCGATTTAGGCGCCGAACCCTAACGACAGGAGTCCGCGCCGAGATAAAGCGGGAAAAATGAAGATAACCGCCGTCCTCGGCACGTGACCGGGGTTTGACTTTCAATTATTAAGTTTCGCTAAACGTTCTATTAAAGCCTCAGGCAGCGCCCTGGACTGAGCAGAAGCGAGATTCCCTTTAAGCTTTAGCGCAGTGGGTATCGGCGGAAAAACATACTGTTGGGAACCGTGAGACATGCATATACCGGTTTGAGCTTAGTAATGCCGCATCATTTGTGCGTGCGGCATTGCTTGTTAAAGAGCTCGGATTTCGGGGACTGGTTCTTAAGGCATAACCCGCGAATAGGCGATAGTGGTCTGTCTGCTGTGCTTTGCTATACCCCGCAACCGATCGACGCATTCATGCGTCACCCAGCGCGCATGCGGCTTTATGTTAATTGTTCGTTTACATGTCATAATGATATTTGTAGGATAAGGTTTGGGTGTGAAAGAGGTAAGTGACATTATCTACCTATGCTATGGCCGTTAAGAAGAAATTACAGTGGCTCGGATGGGCCGAGCAGTTTTCGGGTTCGTAAAGTGGTCCGAGATTTCGGATAGTGTTCGAGCGATACCAGGTTACCCCGGACCAGTCGCGTACGAAGGAGCGTACTGTTCGGTGTTTACTGGAACCACTTCTTCACCACTTCTTGCTCCTCGGCGGGCAGCTTAGCAAACAGCTGCATGGCCTGGTCCTGTGGCATCTCAGCCAGGACGCCCCGGGTGACACCGACAACCCTCTCAGCAGTCTTTCCCTGAATAGAGGCGTGCACAAGCGCAGACACAATGCTCTCAAAAACGGTAGAGATCTGCTCACCCACAGCGGGGTGTCGCTGCTCGATCAAATCAGCCAAAAACATGTAGGCGAAAGGAGCAGCCTCCTCGTCAGCCACAATCGGCAGAGTCTTGATCCAGGCACCAACAGCCTGGTTCAGGCTGTCGCCCAGCTGCTGGCCGTGTGTTCGCAGAACCTTGGCGATAGCGGCACAAGCGTTCTCGGTAGCGTGGATGTTATCCTCGACTCGAGCCTCAGGAACAGACACAATCTGGAAGAGAGTCTCCAGGGTGGCAATGGTAGCCTGAGCAAATGGCTCACCACCATGCTGGGCAGCAACACCAACACCGTAGGCAGCAGCCTGTCGAACAGAGGCGTCGCCGTCAACCAGAGAGCTAACCATCTTGCTGAAGAAGGCCTCCTGGTACTTCCAAGCAGCAGGGCCAGTGTACTCAATGACATCGTCAAAGACACACAGGGCCCACTGTCGACACTCGGCAGTAGAGTTCAAGAAAGAGATCACGATAGGCAGCAGCGTCTCGAAGAATGGCAAAAAGTTAGTTCGCGCAACCTTAAACATGCAGTGAATCACCTTTGAGATCTCGCCAATAAGCTCCTCATCGGCACCGACAGCGTCAACCTCCTCCACGTCCTCAGTGTACCCGTCATCGTCCTCATTTCGGCTTTGCACTCGCTCGGCAAACTCGTTGAGGGCAATGGAGATGTCCTTGACGAGCATCTCCATCTCAACGTTAGTAAGAGAGTCGGCGCCAATGAGTTCAATAGACTGGTAGATGCTAGTGTAGAAGCCAGCCAAAATCTCAACCATCTTGTCGACAGACAGAACCTTAAGCATTGTTCGGAACATTTGCATCCATAGGTTGATCACCAGTGGGTCGCTCTTAGCAGCCACAGTGTTGCCGCCGTTGTTTCGAGCAACAGCCTGGATAGCACAGTTGAGCAGGTGTGGGATGGCCTGAGCAGCGCTGTATCGGACACCCTCGTGGTAGTAAAAGTCCAAGCTTGGAACAATAACTTGAGTGACAACCTCCTCGACGTAGGGGAAGAAATCAGCGCCCAGCTCAGCAGCGTAGACAGAAATGAGCTCGATGGCGTTGGACTTCTCCTCGAGCAAACTGGTGTGGATACCAATGTACTTGCCCTGGATGGGAATGAGCTCCCAGCCCTCCTGGCCCTCGTACTGCTCGACCTGGCTATCGTCCTCCAACAGCTGGAGATCTGGAGTGTGCTTGGCGGCGACCAGAAGTGGTGGCATGACCCCGCTGAGGTATGGAATGAAGTCAGGGCCAATGATTCGGCACAGTCGGCCCCAAGCGTGGACCAGGTAGCTGGCGCATGGGTCATCCTCGTCGACGATGGTCTGCTGGATGTTGGCGAAGATGGCAACCATCTCGTTGCACTGTGGAGCAAACTGCTCCTTGCCAACAGCGAGGGCAATCAGAGTAGAGCACTCAATAGCCTTGGCCTTGAGCAACCGGTACTCTCGACCGGTGTCAGCTCGCATGACGTTGAACAGCAGGTTGATGAGGGTGTCGTAGTATCGCGAGAACTTCTGCTCGGCAGCGTCAGCGACGATGGCGATGGTGGTGAGGACCTGCTCCTGGACGTATCGCTTGGGACTCTCCAATAGGACAAGCAACTTGCTGAGTAGATCATCAAGATATGGCTCAAGAACCTCCTTGGAGGCGCTCTCAGAGAAGTTCACCATAGCGGCAGCACCGTGGGCCTGGACTCGTGGGGTGGAGTCGTTACCCAGCTTGGAGATCAGAGCAGGCAAAATTCGGTTGCCAAAGTTCTTCTGGATGTAGTCAGCAAAGTCAGTGGACATCTGGCCCAGGGCGTTGCAGGTAGCCCACTGGACTCGGGAATGAGGGTCCTGGAGACATGGGATGACCAGGTCCAGAACCTTGCTGAGCTCGGCCATCATGACGTCACGACAACCCTCGGCCACGTTGGAAATGGCCATGAGGGCAGCGTGTCGCTGCTGCCATTGGCTGGAGCCAATGAGCTGTGGAAGCCACTCGAACAATGGTGGCAGCATAATCTTACCACCGAGCTTGAGGGCAAGTCGGTCCAAGCTCTGCTTAGCGGCGGAGTAAGCCTCGTCGTTCTCCTCCGAGTTGACGACATCGTCCTCGTTCTTCCACTCGCTGGCGTTCTCGTCGTCGTCTTCGCCAATCTCAGTCATCATGGCCAAGCACTGGAAGATCATGTCCTTAGCGTAGGATGGCTCCTTCTTGCACATGGCTGGGGCCTCATCGGCGAAGGTGGTGGCCAGCTCCAGAGCGGAAAGCCGAGCGTTGATGTCCATGTCCTTGTCCTTGGCGACAGTGATGCAAAAGTCCAGCATGGTCTTAAACATTGGCTTAAACATCTTTGGAGCAAGACTGGCCAGCTCGATGAGAGACTCAAGAGCGGAGGCCAGGTCGTCAGCCTTGTCGTGGGTGTTGAGAGGACCCAGGACGTTCAGCAGGTCAGGCAGCAGTGGCTGCAGGGTGGACCAAGTGGGCTTTGGCAGGGTCTGGAAGAAAGCGACGAAAGCATTGACAACTGAGATTCGAACCTTCTCGACTGGATCCTGGAAGCCGGCAGAGAAAACTGGGGCAGCCATCTGGATCATCTCATTGCCAATGATATCTGGAACAGTGGACAAGATTCGGAAAGCGGACTCTCGGATTCCGGCGTTCTCAGCCTTGCTGCCGGCCATAAGAGCAGGCAGTAGCTCTGGCCACTGGCCACTCTTGGTGCCTGGCCGGGCGAGCTCGGCGATGGCGTCGGAGATTTTGTGTCGAACGTCGGGGGTCTGCTCCGACGAGAAGCCCTGCAGGAGCGTGGATTTGATCTGGGCCAGGACATTGTCGCTGACGCTGTCGATTAGTCGGCCAATGGACTCATTGTCCTCAGGCTGTCGTGTGCATATTCGTCGAAACAGGACGGCGGCGAATGATCGGACCTTGTTAGCGTCGAACCGGGACTAAACTGCATGTGATTCTCAGGGGTAGCCAAAATTTTGGACCCTGCAAGCAAAACGAATAGAACTCGCGGAATCCATATCAGAGATGGTAAACCGGCACATGCCTGTAACACAGTCTACCTGAGAAGCCATTTTGACGGTGTTTGGCATCAAACACGAAAAACACCGCAGCGCCCGCCAGGCATCGCATCAAAACCATATCATCGAAGCCACAGATTGCACTCAGTCTGCTCCCGTGAATTGCTGATAGCGCTGATGGACGCCAAAATAGCCTCAAATAGCCGAAAGCTAGCGCTGGGTGTCGCCGAGTCTAAGCGCTGAACGCCAACAGCCAACTCTGGCCGCTATACTCACCGTATTGTTATCTCCCACGATACTCTGCTCGGCCAATCCGACCAGCAGCATCTCCTGCCTCTCCTTGCCGCCTCTAATCCAGTCCTCATTCAGTGTCTTCTCTGTAGAGGATCGCAACACATTGTCGGGCGAGGTCAGGTTCGACAGCAGCTGGTACAGAGCGCCAGCAATCTCTTGCGGTAAACTAGACATGTCAATAATGAATTCTGTGCGGTCTGAGTGTCCTACTGTACAGGTCTATCTGACAATCAGTCCACTGCACAGGAGTGAAAAAAAAAAAATTGAATGTCCCAGCACGCGTTATTATGAGTGTGAAGGACTTTCTGTTTGGCGAGGTTTTAAGTGTGGGTGAGTCCAACAGCACATGGAAATGTGGTTATAAGCCATCACAGTAATGTTTAGATCTAATCAGACTCCCTGCGAAAAACCGCTTGTTTGCTTGGAACCGTGAGAGGCGACGCCGCGATAGTCACCATCGAACGGCTACTCCCATCGGACCCAAACTATTACAATGAGCTGACGTCGAACATCACAGACATTAAGCAACTGGACGTGAACGATGTGTATTCGTGGAACATCGCCACGCTGGCCCAGGATCTCGACGGCAAGGCCTCCACCAAAGTGAATATGATCTATCCCGCCACGCCGGCGCACATTCAAAAGTACAGAAAACAGCCGAGGCGGATGGTCCACGAGACGCCGGAGAAGTACGAAAGGTATGTGAAGCCGCATATTCAGGCCATGCGAGGCGACAGGATCAAGTGGGTTTACAATATTCTCCACAACGGCGTTGAAGCCGATCGAGTCGTGTTTCGAGACGACGACCCAGAATACGGTTTTGTCCTGCTACCCGACATGAAGTGGGACCGGAAGACCAAGGAGTCGCTGTACTTGGTGGCAATTGTGCTGCGTGAGGACCTGGCAAGCATCCGGGACCTTAACGCGTCGCACATTCCTTTTCTGGAGCGCATCAAGTCGCATGTGCTTGACGTGGTGATGAAGCAGTTTGGTACTGAAGCGAACCAATTGAAATTGTTCTTCCACTACCAGCCGTCTTACTACCATCTGCATATCCACGTTGCGAACGTGGAACACGAGCTGTGCGACTTTGGCAAGAGCGTGCTGTTTGACGCGGTGCTTGAGCAGCTGAAAACGGCGGGTGGTTATGAGAAGGCGACGTTGAGTTATCTACTGAGCGAGGGGCATCAGCTGTGGCAGGATGGCTTGAGGTAGTAAGCATGGATAAATACGAGGAATATTGGATATAAAATCTTCAAGCACTGGGCCAACTCAGAAGATAACTGTCCTCGCGTTTACCAGCCAACCTGGAGCGTCTCGCATATATTTTCTCTCTGCATATAAGTCCATCTCATCGTGCAGGTGTTCTAGACATGTTTGAGAATTATGCGTGCCATGCGTTGTAGTGTGAGTCTTCTAAGAGAAGCAGATTCCGATACAGATGTCACCGGTCACAATCCGCAACTTCGGCCAAAGGTTCGATTCGTTGTCCATCAACTAGCAAAGGCTCGCGGGATCGAGGTTTTGTCTTCAGTGTCCGGCGTAAGTACGCGTCGCAACGATAGTCGGGAAATTCAGAAACTACGGTCGCCTTGTTTAGCCACGGCTTCGGAAATCTATTTGCCTGCGATTCAAACGAGTTGCCCGCCCCTCCAGCACTTCATTGAAAGTAAATCAATACATACACCTGTTATCCGGTGTTTTCAACTATATGAGCGCATTGTATCGAAATGTGGCTTGCGAGTGACAGCTCGACTCTGAGATGTGCTCATAACCATTCATGTAAGAATGTGTCTCTCTCCATCAAAGCCACCAGGCCTATCGCAGCCTTATCTCGTAACCATTGCGGCTGACGGACCAACTAGCTTGGCATTTAATAAACGGCGCAGATCTTGAACACGTAGTTTGATAACAGGTTACATCGCTCCAGCCATCCTTACTTCATTACAATATTATTAAACCTTATCGTTTTCATTAATCTCCAATTATTCTATCCGCTTATCTTATTCCCCGACTCATCCAGACCACCACGTGACCTAACCGGTCATATAGCAACCTTGCACACATTACCAAACATCAATAGTTCGCGAGCCCGCTATCTCGTTTCGGCCATTAAACGCACAGCCCTTCTTTAGTCAGTGTGCGTACCCCACCGCCGAGAACTATTAATTTAGCGCGCGGGAATCACAACATGCCATTATGAAATTCGCAAGGTGAGTTGCTCAGCCAAGCCAGCGCTAACATAGTCATTTGAGGGAGAGATTGGTAAGTCTTTAACCTGGATTCGCGCTAACTAGATCCCCGAATGGCGGGACCAGTACTTAGACTACAAGGGCGGCAAGAAGCGGCTAAAGAAGATAGCTAAAGCGCCGATCAAGTCCAAGGCGCAGCCACAGCGTTCTCAGAGCAGCAGTCCACAGGCAGTCACGCCTGGAGACCTTCTTTCGCAATCCCCGAAGCACACGCCGCCCACGGAACACTATGGATCAATTCATAAGGGTATCATACAACTGCCCCCACCCGCCGTCAACCCCCCACCAGCTACGAAGGCCAAGGTAAACGACAAATCCCCTCTGCTCCGCGCAGAGACGCGGAAACTGAGCCTGTTCCAGCTTGCGGCCGAGGAAGAAGAGCAAGCGAAGAGCTTTCTTGCTTGGATGGACTCCGAGGTCGACAAGATCGATGACTTCTACAAAGAGAAAGAGAACAATGCCATGACGCGGTATGACGACCTCAAGGCCCAGCTTCTCACTATGGCGGACCACCGGACGAAAATGAAGCAGGCAATGGATGCTCAGGACGGCTATGAAGGAAGGATCAACAAGATGGCCGAGACGACCGGTTCAGCCATTGCAAAGAAAGTCGACCTACCCTCGCTTCCCGTTCTGCTCAAGAAGCGACTGCGCAAGAATAAGGAAGTGGACAGCGATGACAACGATGCCACGCGGCCGCTGGACTACAGTCGGCGACACGATACACTGGTGGCTTATGCCGTCGCAAAGAAGCAGCTCAAGGTCGCGGTCCAGGAGTTCTACATCTCGCTAGAACTGCTAAAGGGCTACCGAGCACTCAACATGACCGGTATCCGAAAAATGATGAAAAAATTCGACAAGACAATCGAGGGGAATTATTCGGCTGACTTTATGCCGAAAGCGTACGCCAGACACTTCGCCACCAGCGAAATTGTGGACGGTTTGATCGCAAAAACCGAAAACTTGTACTCTATCTACTTTGAGCAGGGTAACCACAAACACGCTGTGGCCAAGCTGAGAGCGACGGAATTCCCAAAGAATCACTATGCGGCCATATTCATAGTGGGTCTGCTCCTCGGCCTGGCGCTCCCTCTCTTTGTTGAGGCGGTTTACATTGGAGTTTCTCATCTGGGCGATCCCAAGTACCCAGACACTACATACCTGTTCCAGATTTGGGGCGGTTTCTTTTTGGTGAACCTGATTCTAATGCTGTTCATGCTGAACCTCTTTGCGTGGACATATTTTAAAATCAACTATCCATTCATTTTCGAATTGGATCAAAGACAATTTCTCGATTACCGGCAGTACGGTGAGATACCAGCCTTCATGCTGTTCATGCTGTCGCTGTTCGCATGGCTGACATTTAACGATTTCTGGCCGGTATCGTTCCCTGGACACTACTTTCCACCAATCTACCTGGGTGTTTGCATTTTTATATTCATTCTGCCACTGCCCATCATGCACTGGAGAGCCAGAAAATGGCTAGCAATTGCATTGTGGCGAATGCTGCTTTCGGGACTTTTCCCAGTTGAGTTTCGAGATTTTTTCATTGGCGACATTCTTTGCAGTCTGAGCTACTCCTTCTCAAATTTGTCATTCTTCTTCTGCCTCTACGCTAAAAACTGGGCAGACGTCACTACTGGGGGCGGCTCCGTGTGTTCGTCTTCTCACTCGCGAGTGCTGGGATTTCTGAGCACTCTGCCGGGTATCTGGCGTTTCCTTCAGTGTTGGAGACGTTATGGCGACACAGGAGACTGGTTCCCACATTTGGCGAACGCTTCAAAGTACATGTGCCTCATAATGGTCAACATGTTCTTGTCGCTTTGGCGAATCGATAGGACATCGGTGGCGTTCAAGTCGCTCTTCATTGCAGCAGCCTCAGTAAACTGCATATATTCGTCTCTATGGGACATTGCCATGGATTGGTCGCTGTTTCAGCCTCAGTCCAAGAATTTCCTTCTGCGAGACGAGCTGGCCTTCAGAGCAAAGTGGCCATACTACATCATGATGGTTCTGGACCCTATTATGCGGTGCTCGTGGGTTCTTTACATTGCGTTCAACGAAATACAGCAGTCCGCGCTGGTCTCCTTCCTTGTGGGATTTATTGAGCTGCTTCGACGATTCCTCTGGGTGTTCCTCAGAGTCGAAAATGAGCACTGCACTAATGTCATTCGTTTCCGGGCATCCAGAGATCCCATGCTGCCATACACACTTGATCACACGAGAAAACAGCTTCCTGTTCCCAAGCCCACGGAAAGCGACGATGAACACGAGATTGAAACACACCACCACTACGAGGTACCGTCACCGGAGAGAGCTGAAGTCAGTCGACCTCAAGATCAACTCTCTCCACACCTACGTGATGACGAGTACTCTACACCACAACCAATCTACTCTAGATCACCACGTATGTCGCCACGCTCGCCAACCCGTGAGACGGCTACTTCACCAGGCGGCTTCAGCGTGTCTTCGGGCTCGTCTGCACTGGCTAGGGCTGCTGAACGTCTCAGAAGAAGGCGAACGTCCGTGTCTTCAGACGGTTCTGGACCTCAGCGAAAGCTCACGAGACGAGAAA
This sequence comes from Blastobotrys robertii, assembly GCA_030564385.1. Classification (NCBI taxonomy): domain Eukaryota; kingdom Fungi; phylum Ascomycota; class Dipodascomycetes; order Dipodascales; family Trichomonascaceae; genus Blastobotrys; species Blastobotrys robertii. The sequence continues at coordinate 170,617 of JAJLUQ010000009.1, forward strand.
CGATCGCTCAGCTGGCGACTCCAGTCCTGCGGGCACTCCAGCAAGCGCATGCTTCAGACTTCCAGCGAAGATCGCCAGCGGCCGGCGCGGGTGGAAACTACTTGGACGAGGCCGCGGACGAATTCTCGGATGACGAGATTGGTAGCGACCATAATCAGCATGAGTCCTAGACTTGTATTAATAGACACTAACATACACACTACCTAATACATTTTTTTAGCGAAAATGCTTTCCTGGCTGGGTGGGAATGACTCTCTGTCGCTTTGAGCTCACCGAAGCAGAAATTGCGCTCGCAGTCACAATAGGCCGCCCGGAGTATTCAGGCTTCCACACAGAGGCGTTCGGGAAAATGGGCCCTAGAGTAGAATTGGAAAGCGTAACATTTGAGACTGTACTGTTGGATAAGGTAGCGTTGAGCACGGGCTGCTTATGCGACACGTGATTTGGCGAAGGTTCAATGTAGTGCCGGAAAAAATCTCTCACGACAAACGCGGACTTCTTGTACTTTCGCTCCTGGGTTGTGTAATTGCAAGTCTGTAGGCCAAACTTGGAGTCAAAGCCCTGTCTCCACTCGAGATTATCCGTCATGGACCACGCGATGGCACCGATGATGTTAATATGGTCTTCGTTATAGAGCTCGAGCATGACCTTCATATAGTCGGAGAAGTAGAGGCTTCTGTCGGTGTCATACCTGGCCTGCTCGACAGGCATCTCACTCTCAGCGAACTGAGCAAATCCAAATTCGGGAAAGAAATACTTTTTTGGTTTGTAGGTCTCCCATGACCACTTAACACCGTCTCGAAACATATCTGGGGTCGCGTGGAGCCAGTTACCGACCGCATTGTCTGGCTGTGTCCCCACCAACCAACCGTTTGGGTACACCATGGATGCGTTCGCGCATACGGGCCACAATGGATGGTCTTTGTCCTTGATACAGGCGTCGATTCCACCTGTAGGTCCAAAGGCCGGGTAGCCTGAGTAAGCGTCCCAGGCGTAAAAGTCCGTGCTACCAAGGAGTGCTTTCTTCTGCTCGTCTGTGAATCGCGGAAGCATGTCACCCAGTGTATCTCTCATAGACTTGGGGTAATCTCCGTCAATGTAAACTGGCTTGTTAAACCAGCCGGCGTAAAAGTCGAGGTTTCGCTGAGCGGCGATCACGTCATCTCGCTTGTTGGTCAAGGGTGGAGTGTAGTCCCACGAATTTGCAAAGGAAATCATCATGTCGTCGCCGTACTTTGGCATAATTTCTTCTCGGAAAATCTGGACGGCAGCAGCGTGAGCCAGAAGGACATTGTGACCAGAAAGGAAAAGACGCTGGTTGAGGTCGGTGTGGCCGTGAACGGGAAAGATGTCCTCAGATAGCCTTCCCAGGTCAGCGTAGTCGTTGGCAATAACTTGAGGTTCGTTCAGAGTAATCCAGATCTTAACCTTGTCTCCGAGGGCATTAAACATGACTCGAGCGTAGCTAGCAAAGTCGTCAACAATCTTAGCGCTCAAAAAACCACCATACTGCTCCTGCAGGGCCTGAGGCATGTCCCAGTGGTACAGCGTGCAGATGACCTGAACTCCAAGGCTGTTGTAGTAGTCCACCACGTCAATATAGTGCTGCAAGCCAGCCTGGTTGACAGCACCACTGCCAAAGGGAAAGATTCGGGCCCAGGAAATCGTCATGGAGTACCACGGAACGCCCAAGGCACTCGTTCGGACAGCGTCCTGCTTGTATAGATAGTAGTGGTTATTTGTAATGTCCAGCGTGGCATTGTTATCGAGGAAACCTGGCGACTTGTGCGAAGCGTAGTCCCAGATAGAGGGGCCTTTCCCATCGGCGGCAGCGGCGCCCTCACTTTGCGGGGCAGTGGCCGCCCAGCCCCAGATGAAGTCTGCAGGAAAGCGATACTCGCTATCGAGTTCAGGCATATTTGGTGGGGGCACCAATTCCCCCTTGCGGATCGGCGTGGGTTCAACAACGTGCTGAACAGAAGCGGTAGCCACATGGATTCCAGACCATAGCTTGGACAGCCGTGAACTGGTATAACGAATATCTGGGCTGGCCGGCTTCGCCTCACATAGCGCCAGGAGCGCCAGTGCAAGGAATTTCATGTGTGTTGCAGAGAATGAAAGTGCGAAAACGTATATCCATATTGCAGTCTAATTGTCGCGGTTAATTAGAGGTAAATGAGGGTTTGGTGATTTCATTTCCGGTTTCTTTTCGGACCTCAGTGTTTTCTGAATGCAAGCTTCCTCTGAGACGGAACATTGCATTATCCAGTGGAGCGAAAATTGAATATGGCGCTAGCTAGGTTCACATGATTCTGTCCTGGCCGCATTGTTACAGAAGGATTGGGCAGACCCTGACATATAATATATATCCAACGTCGGCCCTAACCCACAATACCCTAACCCATATCTACTGTAAATTTCAACACCGCGATAACACTGAGTGCACCATTCTATGTTGCGCGATTGGTGATGGGCAGGGATTCTGATAGCGAGGATGCTGATTGCGATACTTCGCATGAAGACGACTACATGAACATGGTGTTTGACGGGGAGATACAGACCGAGGAGGACGCAAACAAGACGCCAATGGAGAAATCCCTAGAGACCCCACTCTTCCACGACAAGAACAGCAAAGCGCTGAAGATGATGGCCAAAATGGGATTCAAACCAGGAATGGCTTTAGGCAAAGGAACCACCATTGAACCTATTCAGCTGCTTAGACGGAGCGACCGGTCCGGTATAGGTCATGCCAGTGCGCTCAAACGGAAGCGAGACGACTTGGCCCAGCAGAAGGTGGAAGAGAAAGCTGATTTCAAGGAAAGGGTGGCGACAGCGTACAGTCAACGGCAGATGGAGAAACATATTCACGCGGCGCAACGAATATGCATTGACCTTGATGCCAAACGGGACGGAATAGAACCTGAGGATATCGAAGACAAGATTGAGCTAGGCAAGATCAACGTTCTGTATAGAGCCTATGTTTACCAGCATCGTGAGTCTGAAATGTTTAGACAGGCAAAGAAGAAGGCGATTTTTGACAACAGTGCTGCCATGGAGTATGCTAGGGAAGTTCAAGAACCAGTAGACGACGCTGAACTGGACGAGTACGTGGAACTAGATGATGCGGAGAAGTTCCAGAAACTCATTTTTTACCTCCGTGAAGAGTACTTCTACTGTTTCTGGTGTGCATGCAAGTACGAGGACGCCAAGGACCTAGAGAACTGTCCAGGGCCCCAGGAGGATGATCACTAGCACGGAACAAGAGTATTGGTGAAAGTCGTGATGATTGGGTCGTACAAAACTAAAACTGGGCTTGTTGGACCTTGGCGTAGTTTGGCGGCTTGAGTCGTCGCGACAAACTCTTGCCGAACCACGGTGGGAACAATGCGATGGCTGTGATGATGGCGGTCTTCCAGTAGAAGCCCGGGCTTGTGGTGTAGGACAGGTCAAAGTATTCGCCCAGGAAAGGCACGGAAGCCACATAGATTGCCAGAGTGATGACCTCAGCTGCAATCATGATCTTATTCCAAGTGATGATCTCAAGGGCGACCATGATGAGCTCGTTGAGCAGCAGCGCCGTGAAGCTTACGGCCACCATCTTGTTGAAGATTTCTGGCTCGTAGCCCACAAATAGCTGGGCCAAACCCTGGATAACGCAACCCTGGTACAGCGAAACTAGGACCCACACGAAGAAGGTTCGGTAGGACAGCGAGGTTCCGGGCGTGAGCTCTTTATACAGCTCTGGATACAGCGTAGCGAGGTCCTCGTCGACGTCCTTGTCTAGAACCAGGGAAAACACCGGTGCCATAGTGTAGACAGTAGCATAACCAACCATTAGCCAGCCCTGGTAGAGTGCCAGAGGCTCAAATGCTGAAGTGACTGAGTAGACAGTCTGACACACAGAGATAATAAGACCTCGGTGGATGACAAACTGCGCCAACTTGGCTGACTGCTTGTAGGAATTTCGACCGTGCCAGACCAGAAGCTTGGTCAGGTGACAGAACTGCGTAATGGAAAAATCAGCGGCTAGTGACGCCTGCTTGCCCTCCTTACCAACAATACCAACGCCGACATCTGCCGCCTGGATCATGCTCACGTCGTTACCACCATCACCGATGCAGCACACTCGCTTTTTGGTGGCTTCCTTGATGAGGGTGGCCACATCAGCCTTCTGTTGAGGAGTGCATCGACAAGCAATGACAGCTGGGAGCTTGACAGCCACAGCCACGAACTGTTCCTTGAGTGAGGACAAATATAGCGCCAGCGACTCTCCGTCTATCAGCAAACAAGCATCTGGCTTTGACCCAAGGAACTCTAGGTGTTCGTAAGCATCATCTCGGTTGAGCTTTGTGACTGTATAGATGAACTGTCCTCGGGACACCAGTTTACTGCTCACAGCCACACACCGCGCCGTCTCCACTTTATCTCCTGTCAACATCCAAATCTTGATACCGGCGTTTCTCAGCAGTTCTAGCGACGGCTTCATGTCTTTTTGGAGTTTGTCCTCCACACCAGTCAGTCCCATGAGCTCTAGGTCGTGCTCCAAAAACTCCCCGACAACCTTCGCCATGGCAGCGTCTCGGTTGATCATGGATGTGGTAGCCTGCTCGTACTTGGATACAAATGCGTCGTAGAGCTGCGAGTTGAGTCTCTTTCTAGCGACAACTAGCGTTCGCAGTCCCTCTCGCGCCATGTTTGTAGTCTCCTCCTCAAGCCAGTCATTGTGCTGAACAATCTTAGCCATGACAGTGTCTGCGCCCTTCTGGTAGAACCAAACCTCGTCTTTGGCCTTGTCTCTAACGATGATTCCCATTCGCTTGTTGTCTGAATTAAAAGGGAACGTGTACAGAATGTCGTACTCAGATGGAGAGTGGTTGTGTTCGTGAATCAGCGTCATGGACACTCGGTCTCTCTTGTACAGCGATAGTCCGGCTTGCGCGGTGAATTTGACGATGGCGATCTCATCTGGCGACGCAGCCTGATAGGTGACCTCACCGTCTTCGTAGGATGGAGTGACTGAATGGCAAATGGCCAAACAGGTCACCATATCTCTGACTCTGGATCCGATTTCACGTCGACTTCGAGGCCCGTTCTGCTCGCCAGCCATGTGCGACTGGATCTCGTCAAAGGAGTCTGTCGAGTACGAGACAGTCCCCAGATGCAGTCGCTTCATTTCCATGTCGTTTTGAGTGAGCGTGCCGGTCTTGTCTGTCAGCAGGTACTCGATTCGACCCAGATCCTCAGGAATGGTGCTGGTTCGCACGATTGTATCCGGAATAGATTGGTCGTGCTCTATCTGGTAGGCATATACAGACTTGCCCATGTCGAGGTTCACTCGCAAACTCACGGGAATAATTGTCGAGAAGAGCACCAAGAACCGCATCACGTCAATGTACCAGCCTTTGCCGAAACCATGCAGGGCAACCAAGCCAATACTCAAAAGAAACACGCAGGCGCACAGAATTTTGGACAGGTTATTAATTTCCAGTTCAAGTAGACCGACTTTTGTGCCGGCAGTGGATGTGTTCATGGCTTGCCGAGTGTCCTTGCCGGTGTATATGACGATACCGACAGCCGTTCCCGATGCAAGGACCGTGTTGGCCCACAGGGTGTTGTCCACTGACAGACCGATGGACGAGTCGTTCAGACGCAGCGTGCCGATGAATTGGTGGATTGACTTTTCTGGCGGGCTCGCTACGATGGAGACCTGGTACAGGCTCTCTTGATCTGCGTTTTGCGTTGCAGGGCACGCAATTCTATGTTAGTTCCACTCCTACTCGCGACAAGGTTCCCTTCCTGCCTATAAAGCATTTCCACTTAGCAAACGCATGCATAAGTCACCACGTGACGAGCGAAAGCTGGACAGCACTGTTGACCAGATAATCTCGAACATGGCTTTAGTCACTGCCTCAAACCGGCCGTACCGGCCTTAAAGTCATCGCCCTGTCGCTATGCTCCAGGGCAGGGCTCGCTCCAGGGCAAGGCTCGCTCCAAGACTGCTTAACTCACCTCAGCTTCCAATCCGTCTCACCGTCCAGCTGATCCGTTCTAATGAAGCTCTCACCCGACGCCTCCGAGCTCTTCAGCAAAATCATATCCGCAGGCACTCTCTGGTCCTTATGCAGTCTCACCAGATTTCCCACCCTGAGATCCTGGCTTTTCACCATTTTGCCATCGTTCACCACGTCAAATAGCTCATTATTTGAGTCTGTATCTCTTCGCCTCCTCTGAATATCGTCCCAGGCCTCTTTGCCCATTGTTACCGTCAGCACAAATGCCAGCGGCACAATGTACGACGACAGATACCCTATCCTTAGCGCCGGGACTATCTGCGACAAGGCCACCAGCAAAAAGTATAGATTAAAGAAAAACTTGAACTGCTCATAGAGGATAATGGGTATAAATGAGACTGGCGAGTATTTTGCGTTAGAAATAGCGTTCGACACAAAGTTATAGCTTCGAGCCTTTGGCGTATCGGCCGACACGCATCGCTCTTTGCGTGGACTACTAGGTTTCCTGTCTTGTTGTATTAGCGGGGCGCTATCGTGATAATCTTCCCCATCTATCACCACCATGTCGTCGTCGTCCTCCCCTGACATTTTGCGAAGCGGTATCGATTCTGGTTCAGGCATAACCAGCACTGTGATAACCGAGGCAAGCGTATACAGCGGGTGTCTTAGCGGCGCATACCACCGCCTATATCGATAAAAGCTATTCTTGGCCAGTTTTGGTGCACCGATAGGTGTTCTCGTGTTGCGTTGTGCGTGGCGCTGGGAAGTCAGGAGTCCCTGTTTCACTGCCCCGAGCGCAATATGGAAACGCTCCACAATGAGAATTTCAGCGGGCACTGAACACGGATTCACCGCTCTCGATGGATAATAAAGCAAATTGATTGACATCAGAGCAAATTGACTGGAGCAGCAAGGCAAATAGCTATGTCACCTATCTGGCATATAACGACGTCGGCCACTCATTGAATACGGCTTATATCGGAAGTAACCAGCTCAGAATCGAATGCTAACGCTGCAGATGCTGGTCAACTGATGGCGAAGATATGAACAAAACATCAGATCTGCTCAGAATTATGTGTCACCCACCAGATCCAGCCGTCACGTGACACGTCAACCTAACTTCTCACGCGACGGCAGTTTAATTGTCAATCAGCCAATTCTGCTCTTCGCCGCGTTGTACCCCATTCGTTTCCTGAGTTGCAATGTCAGTAAGGCCATCACCGCCGGGGACTGTATCAAAGGTGTCTACGCCGGCACCAGAGGGTCACACGCCTAAAGTTGTCTCTGGCTCCTCTAGTTTACCGACGTCGAGCGCTTCAGTTCAAGAAAGCGTATATATCGCCGATAAGAAAGAGCCGCTCAAGATCTCCACATCGGTGAGAAACTACGAAAAGGCGCTGAACGATCTGCTGGAAGGACTCGCGACATTCAAGCCAAACCTGGATCTCTCCAGCAAGCTCATTGAGGCCGATTCAGACCTAGGGAAGGCCGTGGAGGAATTGGTTCAGCACAGGGAACAAAACCACACAATCAACCAGCTGCGCCAGACCGCAGAAGGGCTCGATGAACAGCTCAATTCGTTGCTGGTCAGTTTAGCTGATTGCCGAAGACTGCTTAAAAGCGCGCCAAACTTTACTCAGGAGAAGCTTCGAATGGCTGCTAGGCCGAGCAATTACCGTACACAAATTCCTGCGGACGAGCTGTTGAAATACGCGACACGAATCACAAAGTTTACCCACGCACCGCCTGGATTCACACCAGAGGCACCAATGGATCACGTCAACCTTCCCTGGCCTTCAGAGGATGAGCTCAGAAAGAGCGTCCTTGCCATGAGTGGGCTGTTCGAGGCGAATGGCGTTGAGACAAAACCAGATGTGGAAGAGGTTATGGCCGTCGCAAAGAGACGAGGATCTATTGTCGAGTACGGTGAGAAGCCAGTGATTGACCCCTCTGCACCGCACGATGGCTCCAGTTCGCCTCAGGCCATGCCGGATCTGGACTTTTTCGATCCCGACGAGGACGACGACTAATGCATGCAAAATCAACTGTTACAACACTGATAGACCAAAGTTATATTTATTACAGCATTATAAAGCCGCGGTTGTGACAATCGCGTGGAATTGCGTGGACACCGATGATGCCTCTCGGAATAGCCACCTGGGGCAAAACCTGTGCTCGCAATGATGCTCACTTCGCTCACTGACATCATGTGTCCACACCGTCACTTCAACAGCAACCTCAAAAAATTCCTCCTCTGCTGCTTATTAAAATAGGCAAACTCCGACTCATTGTCCCAGGTCGCTTCACTCTCAGATTCCAAGTCACTGTCATAAAATTCGATATAGTCGTTCGGCGTCATCAGACCCACGATAACCATGGCCACCACTACTGCAAAGCCTAATATCCACGAAAACGTTGCCAGACCCCATGACCGGCCTATCCGCCAATTCCCGACTATGAAAAGTCCGGACGTCTCAAGCAAACCCGCCATGGACAGCGTTGCCACGGCCTGCAGCATAACCATTGCAAATATCAGACTCGCAAGCACTTTCCATGCTGAATGGTAGGCGAATCTATTACCATACAGGGTTCCCATAAAGGCAACGATGGTACAAGCTTGAATTACCAGCGACATCCACACAGCAAATGCGCCTGTGCGCCACACTGCGCAGAACGTCTCCCCAAATGCGGTGCATTCTCTTTGCGTGGGAAATGGAGTGCATCCTTGGTTTCTTGTTAGCTTGGACCAAACAGCGACAGAGGTTTTAGCCTCTCCGGATTTCAAAGCCTGAGCATTTCCTATTCTCCTTGCCCACGGGTCCACTTCTCCAGCTCTTTCTTTGCCTGAAACAGTGGGATACTCACACTATACATTCAACAGCAAGCCCGTAACTCGTCACGAAGCCATCCGCTTTAGACGTAAACCAGCTAGGTTCCGCTATAGACACCATAGTTAGCAAAGTGCACACTGCCACACACACGAACGACGCTTTGTACGTCGTCAGCAGTGGGCCAGTCTGGGCCATTTGAAAACTGTCTATACTGGGCGCCATGGCTGCGTAAATATCGCAACATTGATGAGGGTTAGGGTGAAACGGTTAGGCTAGCCGATGATGTCATGCGCGCCTCATCATGAACCGTCTCCAGTAACTTTAAGCCGCTACGAAAACGATATTTTGTGACAAATGCGATAAATAAATAAATACAAGCACGTGGCCTATGCAAAAGTAGCGTATAGCAGTTAGCGGTAGTTGTTAGAGACCGCGTAAGTGCTATTGGTGTAAGATAGTGGCGGGGTGCCAGGCGGGGTGTTGGGCGGGGTGCTAAGAGGGGTGCTGCAGGGCGAACAGTATGAGGGAGGGGCAGTAAGCATCTTATCAACATCCAAGCTGATTCGGCTGTGGGCATATTCCGGTGGTCGAGGGTACTCAGTATACACTAGAGTGTTGTTTTGTTTCTTCGCCTTGGCTTCGGTCTTTGACTTTTGTAAGGCTTTGCAAGAAAGCAGAAAGAGAAACCCAACTAGCAGCGGCAGGACAATAGCGCAGATGATTGAGCCCAAGGCGGTCCATGGTAAAACCTTAACGGGCGTTCGGTGTTTGACATATTTCAAGACGGTGTAAATAGTAGCGAAAACGCCGTAGTGAAGAAAGACCAAAAGAGCGATCAGCAACTCAATGGCGCCGAACTTGGTTCGCTTCTGAACGCGTTGGCGGAGAACTGTGTTGGCGTCAATCTTGATGGTAGTGGGAGCCATCCTGCAGCCAATGCCAATATAAAACACTGTTGCAATGATGTTCAATATGGCGACGATGGTTATCCAAGTATCAAGGTTGAAGCCCAGAGATCTTGTGCTGGGGTCGTAGCTGGTGGTGTGTGCAGACCTAGTGCCGTTGGAGTGGCGGCTGCCTATCAGTGCGCCAGAAAAGAGGGCAGGGGCGAATATAATGGGCATGGTGAGTCAGTGCGATGATGGAGTGCAAAAGAGGAAAGAATGGTTGTAGGAACGGGGCCTTTTTATAGTTTTCAGCGACACTCTAGCTTCAATCACGTCTATAATTTCGTTTGATTAAAATTTTTTCTTTAATTGATGATTAATTATGAGATTGGATCCATTGAATTGTTGAGACTGATCACCATATCGTATACGTTGGTCATGTAATTTCTAGCTATCTACAGGGGCTCAATGCAATTTCATGCAGGGTAATTTAAGGTTTCCGCCGCGCGATGAGTGCGGCTCTAGGGTTTGGGTTCTCCAACCTTAGCACCTTCGACAGGCTCCGAGTCGGGGTTCTGTTCATTTCCGTCAATCGGCTGGGCAGTGCTGGGCAATTCCTTATCGCCGTTACAAGGAGTCTCGGGCCTGTTCATTTCTCGTCGAATTCTGAAGCCAAAGTCCTCGGGCCTGTTAAGCGCCGGCTTGGTGTCCTCAGCGCGACAATCATCGCTGCAGTACAGCCTGTCTTCGTCTTGACACTGATTGCCGCAGTTTGTGCAATAAGCGGGGTCCCAGCTGGATCCCATGAGCTGATTATTGATCGATCCTTCAATGTGTGAGATGACTTGTATGTGATGTGCGTGAGTGATTGAGAAGTCCCAACCTAGAACGTTACCGTAAAAATCGTAAAGATTGTTCGTAAATACATGACTACTGATGCCTCAATTCTCCTCAGCGTTAAGGTCCTCCAACGGGACATCACTGCCAGGAATGCTACCGGGCACAGACCAGGTCTGAGCCCGCTTGATTGGTTCTCGACCGCCAGTGGCTTGAACTGGCTGAGGGCCAACCTCCAGAGCTTCTCGCAGCTTCTCCTTGGCAATGTCGAGGGTTCGGCCAGCCATAGCGTTGACGACGCTGGCCATTGGTCCCCACAGGTTGAGAGTGAATGTAACGTAAGCGCCACCTGCCAGTAGCAGAACTAAGAGGAACAGCAGTGGGCTTCGAAGGACAGCCATGAACTCGTTCCAGCCTAGCACAACCACCAGAATGATCATGTAGAGTGGCACCTGGGTGGCCATTTGCGCCGTGGACCGCTTGGCCTCGACATACGAAGTGTCGGCCTGTCGCTTGAATCGCGAAATCACGTCCTGCTGTCGCACTTCAGAAATTCGCTTGGAGAACTGCGCGACGAACTCAATATCGTCCTCAGTCTCGCAAGTGAAGTCTGGCTTGAGCAGATCTCCGTTAGACAGCAAAGCAGTGGCGAGAATGGGAACCAGCTTCAAAGTGTCGTCTCGAGCAGCAATGTATGGCGTCTCGATATCGTCGCTAGCCTTCCAAACGATTGGAACGCCATTCTTATCGTATTTGAATGCATTCTCGAAGTTGTCCTGCAAAACCACCAGCACGTTGCTATTGGAGGTCACCTCTCTCAGCTTTGCATCTAGGGCAAACCACGCGCTCTTTCGAATCATGGCCACACCATTCTTATTGTCCTCAGCGCTGCCTCCTACGCCGAAATCGACGGTGTGCTCGTCGTCGTTCTGAACATATGGCTCGAGTACCGTGAAGACGCTGGAGTTGAAGAACTTGAGCAATTTGTCCCATGACTGGGTAGAGGGGTTGGCGAAGATGCTGTTGACCTCGTCGTCAAAGATTTGCTGGATTCGCTTGGTGCATCGGGTGCTGATTCTCTTGAGCTCCAGGGTTCGCTTTCCACTCTCAGCCTGTAACAGTTCCTTGTCGAAAGCGTCGAGTTCGATGCTGTGAGTAAACACCGTGGGGTCGATAGCGCACACCTCAGCGGCCACGGCCACGAAATGGTTTCTGGCCTTGACTCGAGCCTGTGCGAGAAGAGCGCCAAACTTGAGCTGTCCTGGGTTCTCTTCGACTGTGGTGGAGAAGTGTTTGAGGGCAGCGGCGTGCAGGGCCGCTAATTGGGCCTTAACAATGGCAGCCAGCTTGCCGTCAACGTGAGTCAGCAGCTGCTTTCGCTGTGTGGAGTAGACCTTAGGGTTGTATCGCGAGGCCGAGGAGTCGTAGGCCTCGAGTGTGTCGTCTCGAATCTTTTTGACCTGAGCGCCCAAGGCCTCGGTGACGGCGCCGTCGGTAATGCTGGTTCGAAGGGTCTCGAGAGACTGCTCAAAGTGTTCTGTTGCCTGAGCAGCGATCTCGCTGCATCGGAAACGAGCGACCAGAATCTGCTGTGTGGGCAGGTCCAGGTCCTTATTGAGCTCAATCTGCTGCCAGATCTGTTCGGCGTACATGCTCCAGCCGTCGAGCGGCACGTTCCTGTGATACTCCTTTCTGAAAACAGTGGTGGGGGATTTCTCCTGGAACCGCTGTGCGAAGGTGTCCACGTCCTGGTGGAACTGTTCCGGGAGCAGAATCTTGTGTGGCAGGGCCTGGAACTCAATGTCGAAAAAGTCGTGGATTTTGGACTCTTTGAGCTCTTCGGGCTTAGAGATGGCTTCCCAGTACTTTTCCAGGTCCGTCATGAGCGTGTTGGACAGGTTTTCCAGCGGAACTTGTCCAATGTGGTCTCGAATCACAAACAAAATTAGTGACCGCGGGTTGGATCCGGATGTGTGGAAAAGAGAAAGATTCACCTCGAACACCGTCTTCAACAAGCCCATATTGGCGCCTTGGAACAGGCCCACCTGATGCTCCCACATGTTGACGATAAGCACTTCGGACGTGGCGAGCGCAAACAGAGCCGACTTTCGTTCAAAGTCCTGGTCCTCGCCTCGCTCCCGTCCGTCAGTGCCTTCAACGTCTAGCACAATAACGTTGGAGAACGGGCCTCGCTTTGCGTCGGCTAGATCAAGAAACGAATCAGACGACTTGGACGAGGACGAAAGGTTATCTGGCGTGTCGCTGCCTTTACTCAGAGCCCGAGCCATCCATATACCTTTGGTGGTCTGAGATCTATTCGTTTCATTCATAACCTTGAAATCGGTGCCGAATAGCGCATTCAGCAGTGTTGACTTGCCTGTGCTCTGGGACCCAAACACCGACACAAGGTGATAGCTCAGGCCCTGGTTGCTGACACCTATCTCATCAAAGTACGGCAGAACGCCAGCGCTGAAGGTTTTATTCTCATCAATCAGTTGCAGCGGTAGTGGCAGGGAGGTCATGGTGTGTGGTTGTTTGTATGGGGAGAGGATACCGTTGAGGTGGGAGCGCGTATATGCAACTGGCTGGCATGTGCCATCGTTGCGAGGTAGCGAGCTCCCAGTGGCTCGAGCGCGTCACCAGGACAAAGCACGCTTCCCCTAATCTCTGTGAACATATAACCCCTTGGGTTATGGCGATTTCTGAGCTGTTATACACTGAGAAACGGAATTGTGATTGGTTTGGCCACCTACGAGCTATTGAGGGCATGCAGGTGTCTCTATGCAGGCACCGGCTTCAATTATCGTTACCGCCTAGCTGGCTCGGCGCAGTACTATACCCTTATTATGCTAGTGACGCGCGTTAGGTCCAGTGCGGTACTAATTTATTGTTACTCATTGTCATGTGACCTGCTACCTGCTGATAACTGCTTTTATGTTTGCCTTTGCCCGTGATCGCATTTAGGCATAGGTAAAAGTCATCCAGCGGAATAATATCAGAAAGAAGTGGAATAGCGCGCTGCTGCGAATACGGCGCGGGCAGGGCAGATACATTACAGGCCTGCCATCTATCACAAAGATCAGTAACCGGTTACTAGATCGGATAAGGTGCGATTCAGGCACAGAAGTCAGCCTCCGATTGTGGAGAAGTCTGAGATCGAGATGCTGAGAACTCCAATCTTATGGCAAAAGTACAGTAATCCAGTCTCAGTTTATCCACCAATTATCGCAGCACAGTTCTTAGTCCTCAACATGCTGCAGTTTACTAGTGGTTCTCTCGTTTCCAGTCGAGATCGCCCAACGGTTACCCGATTCGGACAATTGCGCGGCTGGCTCTGGCTGGTCGAATAGACACAGATCAGTGAAAGTTCTAGACTAGAATCGTAGTCCCTCTATATAAGTCTCTGGGCACCCACACTAACCTCTACACGCCAAATGAAATACGTTTTCTTCCTCATCGCCTTCGCGGTGGCAACCCCAATTGATTACTACCACCATCACAGCATCCACAACCGAGACGCAAACGACTCGTGCCTACAAATCAACAACGCTGCCGCAAAACAGGTCGCCGCCTACAATCAGGTCAACACAGATATCGCGAACTTAAAACAGTTCCTTGCCGGAACAATTAACAACGGCGTTTCCGGCGCAACAATCAATGCCGCCGAACCTCTCAGCATCGTCACTGGGGTCATCTCTACGCTACTGGCTCTAGTCACATCACTACTGGGTTCAGTAACTGCATTCACACCCACCGGCGGCCAGAAAGGCGTAATGCAGGCAGCGGCAGTGGGCGGGGGCCTCGGCGATGTGGTCTCCGGCGTACTCGGCCTGGTCACCGGACTAGTATCCTCTCTCCTGGGCTCAGTTCTCAGTAGTTTGCCTCTAGGCAGTCTACTAAGTTCATTACCGTTAGGCGCGCTTCCCCTGCCAGGGCTCTCCAACGCTGTAGCCACCCTGCCACAGGAATCAAAGGTTGAACTGAAACAGATTGCAACAACGTTCCTCATAATCATACCGCACGTCAACCCGCAAATCGCCAACTACAACAACATTACAACCGGCTTCAAGCAGGCCGCCACCCTGCTCAACTCAGCCTTGCCTTGACAGGAATCCATCTCCATCAATCAAAAATATATGCTGAAGAATAGTGAGTCACGTGGCGCGTGACCGAAGAGCCGTCACGCTGGTCAATCACAGCTCCCTTATTTTACTGTTGCTGCATCACCCCGCATGAATAGTGTTCAGCCCCACAACGGCTGTGTCATGTGACGAACGTGATTATGACTTTTTCCACCGTACAACACAAGAATCGGGCTCTAACGAACTATATAACACAAGTAATTGAATATAAGTCAATTTTGAAACGACAATGCCCCAATCGCACTATACTTAACACGTTAGTCCAGGTTCGGTCCGAATGTCTCACCAAGTGACGCCGCGCAGAAACATGGGGTAGCTTGGTAACGACTTGCATCGTCACATCTTACCACGCACGGCTAGTCCAACATGTCCGCCCTTTTGAAAATCCTAGGCGGTATAGCCTTTCTATGTGTGGCTCTGTGGTTGCGGGAGCTTCATTATGAGATTACGCTACGTTTAGCAACCAAACGAACCCCCGGGGCCAAGATGCCTCACCGAATCAGCTCATTTCCATTTGGAATTCCACAGCTCATTGCAATGCTCAAGTCCTTCAAGGCGAACGACTTCCTCCCGCGTACTAGAGAAGTTATGGACGGTCGGCGAACAATCCGATTGCAATCGCTGCTGGAAGACATCATTCTGACCACTGAACCTGAGAACGTCAAAGCGCTGCTTGCCACCCAGTTCAAGCATTTCGACCTTGGAAAGAGATACCAGACCTTCCAGCCTCTGTTAGGAGACGGCATCTTTACCCTCTCCGGCCAGGGCTGGGCCCACTCGCGGGCGATGCTGCGGCCCTCGTTCACCCAGGAACAGGTCTCGCGGCTGAAGGACCTTGAAACTCACAGCCAGGCCTTGATTGTCGCCTGTAGGAATAAGAGCCAGGGGGCCTTCTTCGCCTTACAGGAGGAATTCTTCAAGTTTACTCTGGACACCGCAACTGAATTCCTCTTTGGCGAGTCCACCCACTCGCTCTCTGGAGGGCTGGGGTCTAGGGCTGCGATTGACTTCAACGAGGCGTTCAACAAGGGCCAGGACTGGATGTTTGTGCGACTCTGTGCACAGGACCTCTACCCGCTTGTCACGGGCAAGGAATTCCGACAGGTATGCAACAACTGTCACGATTTCATCGATGGCTACGTGGACTCTGCTCTGAGAGAACACGCTCTTGCGAACAAGGAAGGAAAGGTTTCTGGCGATGAGGAGTATACTTTTTTGAAAGAACTGTGCAAAGAGACGCAGGACCCTAAGGTCCTGCGCGACCAGGCTTTCAACATTCTTCTTGCTGGACGAGACACTACTGCTGCTCTCTTGTCCTTCACATTTGCCTTGCTGGTGCGGCACAAGAACATTTTCTACAAGCTGCGAGAAGAGATTCTGGATACCTTTGGAGATTCTACTGAAAACATCACGTACACCTCTTTGAAACGATGCGAGTATCTGAAATGGGTCCTGAACGAATCTCTTCGGCTGTACCCTATCGTGGCCACCAATTTCAGAACTGCCACCTGTGATACAACGCTTCCGCGAGGCGGTGGGGAGGACGAACTGTCGTCCGTCGTCGTGAAGAAGGGCACAATGATTATCTACAACTCCTACATCATGCAGCGAGACGAGCGATACTTCCCAGATGGTGACGCATTCAAGCCCGAACGATGGGCCAATATCAAGATCCAGCCGTGGACGTATATTCCCTTCAATGGAGGACCGCGAATCTGCCTTGGGCAGCAGTTGGCGCTGACAGAGGCCTCATTTGTTGTCACTCGTCTGTTGCAGACGTTTAGGGATATCGAGGCGCCATCTAATTTGGGCGAAATCGAGGTCGGCGTTAACTTGACTGCTTTTGTTGGCGATAAGGTGCCTATTAGATTCATCGAGTAGACCACGAGCCTCTTGAATGAGACCAGTGTCCCGCCAAGAACGGCTCTACCAGGAACATCTCTACCGACGATAGGCTCTACCAAGATAACTTCTAGGAAGGATAGGCTCTGTAATGATGATATTTAAGGAAAGGAAGAGTACGATCTGAGACTTGGTCTATTGTCACATTCTGTGTAAGCTATAAGTTAATCAAGTCATCAGTATCTAGGACTTTTCCTTCTCGGGAATCGTTTCGCTAGTAGTTGGGCCGACTTCTGCCTCCAGAATTTCTTCTTCTAACGTCGGCTGTGGTCCCTTGAACCACTTTCTGGCGTCAATGAAGTAATACGCCAGCGCACCGAACCACACGGCACCGTTAATGACACAGGTGTAGTTCATTGTCTGCGCCGTGACATCGGGGCCGCCGGTCGGGAAGTTCGCCAGAATGACGATTGTGAAGATGAGGTAGATTGATGCAAGAATGCAATTGATCCGTGACCAGAAGTGGCCGAGGTAGAACGGGCCTGGAGTGAATTCGTCAGTCTTGAACCAGATGGCTCGACAAAGAATGGGCAACAACCAGGCAAAACTGTTGCCGGTAATGGATAGCGAGAACAGAGCGTTTGCTGCGCTTGTGTCGATAAGCACCAGAAGGCCGATGACGCATGAGATGAAGCACGAGAACCACAATGCTCTCAGAGGCACTTCCAGTTTCTGGTTGACGACTCGAATGAATCTCGAGAACGGCAGGGCACCGTCTCGGCTAAAAGCCCAGGTCTGCCTGGAGGCAGCGATCACCACAGACAAGCCCATGAACCACTGGACGATGAACATCATAATCATCATGCCCGCGGCCCAGTCCTTTCCGAGCGCGTTGTAATAGAGCTGGGTCATGGGCTGGCCAAATGGCGAAGACAGAAGGGATTCAATGTCCTTAGTCATGCAGGCAGCTAGGACAGCCGTGATCAGAAAACCCAAAACTGCGCACATGGCGATAGACATGACGATTCCGAGGGGCACAGCCACAGCTGCGTTGGCGGCTTCTTCAGACATGTGCACACACGAGTCAAAGGCACCAATGGTCCATATGGCCGACAGCCATGCCATGAAGAACTCCCATCCCACGGGCCAACCGGTGAGCGATTCGGAGTGCGTGAAGACGTACGTTCCGCTGTTGAGATTCTCGGCGCCGGTGCCAATGGGCAGGGCAATGATTGTGATGAGGATAATAATGAGATTAGTCCATATGCAGAACGATTGGAGCTTTGAGATGATTCTGGTTGCGAGCGAGCCGACGAGCGCCTGAGTGAGAACGCAGCCGACAAATACCAGGTACAGTTGCCAGGGCTTGGCCGAAAATGTCTGGTCGTAGATTGTGGGAATTGACATGACCATAATGGCGAAGCCGTAGTCAATGGAACATATGGCGCCAATAAGTCCAAGGGTGTTGGAGTAGCCAGCCATAAAGGATAAAGGCTTTTTCATCCATTCTGGCGAAAATCGGAAGGTCCACCAGTACAGGCCACCTGAGGTGGGTAGGGCAGATCCCAGTTCCGCCAGAGATACACCTACCGAGAGAATGCATAGTGACGGTATCAGCCAGCCCCAGGTCATGCCTACCGGTCCAGCAGGTAGCGAGTAGGTGAGCGTACTCGCTATAGACGGCAGTAAGCTCATAATACTGAAAGCTATACCAAAGACCTCGAGCACTGAAAAGTTACGCCGTAGCTCTGCCTTGTACCCGAGCCGGGCCAGAAGTTCATCGTCCGCTGACAGCACAGCGTTCTTCTCGTGATCCATGTTGAATAGTCTGAGCGAGCGCAGTGTATCAGGCCAGCGAAACTGCGGGATTATATCCAGGAGTGTTATCTGCGTGCATATAGAGTGATAAGCGGATTAGAGTTTGCTGGCCAGATTTCAGGCGGCGTTGTGGAGTGAGCAGCCAAGATTAATTCCTTGTTTGGCTTATACCGGGTTTATATCGCGCTAGTTTTATGACCATGTGGTTGGCCAGCTTATTCTCGAGGAATCCATCGTGCAAGAGATGATCAATCCGCATAAAGATTCCCGATTAGGCGGACCTGCATAGATAGGCCTACGTGCGTCAAGTAACGTAAGTCGCTTTGCATTAGGCCAGGACTTGAGCCCTTATCTTTTATCAGCGTCACGTGGACATTGTCATCTGTATCCGTTATCTGGTACCATTTGCCGGTATCGCTTGAGTTCTGGGCGATCTGTGAAAAGCTCTGTGGGTCCTGGCGTCAAGCGCAGTAAAGCTTGGAACTGTGGCAAGTGGTGTCTATGTTAGTGTAGGCGTCCAGTATCGAGTACTGTTGAGTATTTCGCGGGTCTATCGATGCTGTGCTCAGATGTTCTGGGGGTGTCGTGGTTGAGTTGTGAGACAGATAAGCGCATGGGAGCACCAACGCCCACTTATATGCCATCGCAGCGCTTGCAACATCCGGCGGTAAGAGCACTCCTATCATCACCGTTGGACAATTGATACTTTGGACAATTGAAGATTTTGATCCTATCTGTTTGTCTTGAGAGCTAATCACTTAACGTCAGCATGTGAACACGTAACCCAATTCCGCTTACACCTCAACACGTAACCCAATTCTATGCACCAATCAACTCGCGCTGACGCTCACGCCAACTGGGCGGTAAGCTCTCTCCGCAGCCTGCCGGCCCCAAACCGGCAAGGACGCCGGAACGTGGACCCGCCGCCGGACATGCCAAAGCTGCTGGAACGTGCGAGCCTGTTTGGCGTGTCTAGAACATGCGTTAACCCGACTCTCTAGCCTTTTACTGCGTCTCTGGTGCACCCAGTCGCAGGTCGCGCTATCGCACACATGCCGTGGCTGGTGTGCAGTGCGCCATTTGCGCCATTGGACTATAGCCAAGAGATTAACAGGCGAAGAAGAGGGGAGAAAAGAAACGCAGGACACACATTATATGGGTTTCGTGGTTGTGCCATAGATATATGGCTCTATTTCCGGGACTAGCCTCAGCCCAGGAGCCCGTATAACGACGCAAATACCGCATACGCATACCGACAAGCCTTGTTCAACATTGCAGGCCAAGAACAGCTAGAGCCGTGGAAGGCATTGACAGCGTAAAAGCATATTGTATGTCTGCGTGCGTGATTATATGGCGCCGACAGGTACCGTTCTAGTGGTAGGCGCAGCACTCTATGCATTGGTTTAATGGCCGTCCTCTCTTCAAAATGACTCTGATTCTCGGCAAATTCTTCCTCCGCCGGCTATCATCACCCCTCCCTATACCTCTACACAAATCTTATAATACAGTTTTATACCCACGCGCAGCGCGGGCGATGTATGTGTCAACGATAGCCAAATCGGCGATGGGCCTAGACCCCTCCAAATTGGTTGCTCGAGGGACGGAGTAGTGTTCCGTGGTGACTTCTTCTCACAGTATTATCCAGCAATACCGTATTATCGTTCCGCGCAGTACCCCAGCTTATCAATGCACGTTGTTCATGTTGAGCGTAGAATTTTGTGAATAACATGTTAGGGCATCGTCAAATCGCGAGTTAGTCGGCTTTTGATCACGTGTTCCTCGGACCCCCGACATCGGCGAATTCGAGTCATTCGCTTTGAACTGCGGCAAACGCGTCCACCACGCGACTCGCGACGCGATGTGACTCGCTCGCCTTGCATCGCGCAGACAGGGATACCGGCTTTTGCCTTTGCCCCAACGTAAAACTCCGTTGCAGTCAAAACAAATATAGAACAGAGGCCGGCATTTGGCACTTCATTTGGCCACCTGCGCCTAGGGGAAGGGTAAATTAAGTTACCAATGGGCCGATCGCCGTTGGATTTGTCTCAGACCGACGCGCATGGACTATTACCGGGGTTCAGCTATTGTGCTACTGATCTACAACAAGTAAGCTTGTCCCTATAGATTTTCGCTGCCCCTATAGAGTCAGCCGTGCGTCCTAAGTGTCTCTATTTCTGTGCTCGGTGGTAACGAGCACTCGCTGGCCTCTAACCTTTGGCTGTCGTTAGTAGAAATCGGCAAATATCCGAGTCCAGCCACATGAAATCGCCTGGATATGCTCATCAGAACACCCGATTGTACCCGCCAAGACTCGTCATGTGCTATAGCGCTCGGGCTAAGCACCGGGAATCGCTGTCCGGGAAACCATCACGTGACGCCAGCCGTGCTGCCGCAATGAGTATTATTAAACCGATGTATCGCGCAGTTCTTTTTCCCCCACACTGGGAGCGGGATTTGTCACCCACCTCTTTACGCACGGAATTTAGATTTTGTTTTCTGCGTGGAAGCATTCAAGTGGTCCCAGGTGCTTTTACATGCATGCTGCAGAGATTTAGTATTAGATTACGGTCCGTTATTGAGTCACGTGGCTTCCAGCAAATAGATGGCGCCATAATACGGTACACGCGATCCTCTAGCCGTATAGCAGTTTACGGCGCTAGATGCGGCCAATTGAAACTTTTAGTTCCGCTAGCGATAATGCAATTTCCACTAGCCAAGCCTTCGTCTGCGTGAGTCCTAACCGGTTGCAGCACGCTAATTGTCGCAGAGTGTTAATTCTCTGCAGGTGACTAGTGGCGTGCCATGCCAGGGTTATAAAGCCTGTGGAATTTTACTGGTGCATTGAGCGGTAATGTTAGCTAGTTCCCAGGCGGTTAGGCCGTCCCGATTTAGTATTGTCTCCGCTCAGCGTGTTAGGTCACTTGTCTGTTGATCGAGGTAGTAATGTGATGCTAACAATGTTGGGCTAGTGTACGCTTAGTACTAGTGCATCACCAGTACCTGGCCATAGCGTAGTTCAATCCGCTGCTACTCAACTAGTCCATGGCTTAGACTCGTTGGGCTAGCTCACACTTAGCTTGCACACTGACTTATTGGCCCCACGATCATCCTATGCCCTACAGGCCCAGACCAGCTCATCGCTCGAGCTACATCAAGCGGGCCATCGGAGCTGGTACACCGACCATGGCCTCGCCAGCCAATCACGAACCTAGTTCACCCGCGAAGGCCGAATTACCGAACACGGTCTCAATGTGGTCAGGGCGAGGGTTGCGGGGTCCTCGTGAGATGTCTCAATGTCCAGGGCCCTGAGACATTTTTAGCCTCCGATCCACCATAATCCGATGAACTCGCCGGCTTGCCGAGGTCGCCTAACAGAAAACAGCTGGAGCACAAGACAATTGAACTCACAATTATCAACCAAAGCAGCCGTACCAAACCGGACGTATGCGTCAGTGCCTAGGATGCACGCTCATGCACGGTCCAATCTCTGAACGCCGTAAAACATGCATACACGTCTCTCCGTCATAATGAGGCTCCAAGCCCACACCGTAAGGTTCTGCGTTGAAACTCCACAGTTTAGAGTTTTCCTACGATATGACACCGTATAAGCGGAACCCCGTGCCGGCCAATGTGATAAATTAATTATGGATATGCTATGTGTGTGGAAAAATCGTGCAAGTGTATGAATGGGGGTTAGTGCGTCCGTTAGTGGTGGAGATACTGGCTTTGCGCTGGAGATCGAGCTGACACCTACTAGGCTCCAGGCTCAGTAGTCTCGCTGCGCTCGGCTGTTCCCCTTCTTCAAGTTCTTCTCCGCCTCCACCTGTAGCTTTCTATTCCTCCTCGACTTGACATTCTCGTGAACCAGGATGTGATGCCTCTTCATGGAGTCTTTCCGCGAAAACCTCTTCGAACAGGTTGGGTAGGCGCAGTGGAATTTGTTCTCGTTCTCGTGCTGATGTTTTGTGTGCCGGCTCCACTCCGACCGCTTGATGAACCCGATAATGTGCCACGGACAGCTCCTAACCGAACACGCGTACGGCCGCTGTAGGCCCACCTCGTCGATGTGCCTCGCAAACTCCACCAGGTTGATGAAGCCCTGTTCGCAGTGGCTGCACTTGTAGAGGCCCTTCTTGGGTTTTGAGCACAGCTCGTAGACCGCCGGGTCAGCCTCCATTCGGGCCACACGTGACTCTGTGCCATGGTACTCTTCGGGATAATCCATATCGTGGTCCTCCGAGCTCGCCGACGAGGTGGACTGGTGTCTCGTGTCGAACGAGTTCCTGACGGCGTCGTAGTCGCCAAAGGGCCGCTCGCACCGCATGGCCTCGTAGTTGTGGTATGCCAGGTCGCTGGGCACCGCCTCCAGCGAGATGGACGTCGGCGAGTGCATTGACCCGTCCCGAGTCAATATCACCACAGCGTCCTTCTGGCTCTTGTCAAAGACTAGATTGATCTTCTCCTGGGCAAAGGGGGTCTTGACGAAGGCATCCTGGGTGTCAATGCCCGGTAGGTTCAGAGAATCAGGATTGATCTTGATGGTGGTAACATAGTTCACCGGTGTGAGCGGGAGGGGCTCCTGTGGCGTCCATGGGTGATTCATAAAACTCTCAAGCTCATCGCTGACACTGGTGGGAGTGGGGGGCACAGGCGCGTTGGTGGTGGGCGAGACTTCCTCTTCTTCTGGGATGGGACTGTGCTTGTTAACCTTGAAGGCCGGTGTCTGCGGAGACTCAAAGTGGAAAATGTGATTGGGTGTGGAAATGTATTGCCTGAAGTGGTCTTTGCCGTAGATGGACACAGAGGGTGTAGTAGCAGTGGTGGGCGTAATCCGCGGCCGCTTGAAGTGTTGAACCAAATCCCAGTTAAGCTCTGTGTTAGACAAAACCTTGATTGGGTTCGGCCGCTTATCATTGGTCTTCTTGGTCGTATCGCACATCATAGAGACTAGTCAAAAAGCTAATCAACGCCCTCCTCTTATATATATATCAAATATTATTTGAATTGAGTGTTTCTTTCAAAAAACAAAAGCCGACACAGGGATCGGCATAGCTTGCTTTTGTCTACACCGCGTTCATTACTTTTCTCTGCTAGCTTCATTACAAGAGGCTTAATCTCCCAATCGAGCGCGTCCGCAGCCTAGGCCTCATATCGTTCAATAGTGTTTTTATCCGCGAGATGGGCTGTGGCTGTTTGGTCGGAAATTAACCCCCGAAATACCCATCCCCATAACGGTTATACCCTTTAAAGCTATTTTTTTCAAAAATCACCTGCCTGTCACATGCCCTCGCCCCGATGTACTGTCCTGATTCTCGTATTACCGGAGATATGTGAAAACCCTGGATGGGCCTCTTGGCTACCCCATCCCCGAGGCCCCTGGTGAGGCCTCCAGCGTGTTGACCCACTTGCAAAACTAACCCCGGCGGCATCGGCCGCGCCGTGCTAAGATGTACGCTTTCTTCTACGCATCGTGTCATAGTCTCATGCTCATTTGATCTATCAACCCTGCCAACTCATCTCCGCCTCGCCGCGCGTGGACCTCAGCTTGGTCGAGGATCACTCGTATCGCGGTGCGTCATGCACTAATAGATGCACTCGACGCAGGAGCTAGAACAGATCTAACGTCATTGACTGCGAGATATCGGTGCTCTCCACTAGCTTTTTAAATTCCTCGAATGATAACTTTCCATCGCCATCCTTATCGGCCTCCATTATCGACTTGTCCACAATCTGTTGTAGCTGATGTTCCTTCAAATTACTTCCCACCATCATTTTTAGCACGATGAATAGCTCTCCGTTACTCAGGAAACCGTCTCGGTCTATATCGTACACCTTGAAGGCAAACCTCAGTTTCTCATCCTTATTTCCCTTGCTGGAAAACGCACTCAGGGCGGTAATGAACTCTTCAAAGTCAACGTTTCCATCTCCGTCCTGATCGAAAATGTCAATCAGTCGCTGAGCGAGCGGGTTGGAGTTTATAGCGGGGATGCTCAGAAACTCTTCTCGTTCAATCGTACCAGAATTATCCTTGTCCAGTTTCATGAACCGTTTCAGTAATCGGTCTACTTCATCGTGATCGACTAGGTTAGCTCAGCCAGCTCCCATGTTTCGCCCATGTTCGGTTGACGGAGCTCGAAGTCAGGAAGGTTTCGTGATCTAGCTAAGTGATCTGGCCCTTGGCTTGAAGTATCTCGTATCTTTGCCTAATCCGTCCTTGATTTGAGCTCTTAAACACTTTCTGGCACTGTATCTGGAACTCATCTCTCGTCGCATTAAATGCTGGGATTAAGTCATGTCGTCCCTGGAACGAGCTGCTCGAGGAAACTACTCGTCCAACATAACCCGTAGCATGCAAAATAAAACCACATCGTTCACAGCTTAACAGCATAATCAGTTCAGCGGCGTATGTCTAATGGGACGTCCTTCAGACGGCGGGCACGGCTGACTCCACGCACCACCCTCCTTGAACTAAGCCTTGCTAATCCCTGTTCTTACAGTCATCGAAACAACCAAAACGACTCATCAACACGCCATTCAACTCTCCATATCGGGCTGTGCAGCGATCACGACTGCGGAGCGGGGACCATCCACACCTTCAAATTAAACCACGTGACTTCCAACGATTATTCCCGATATCAGGGCGAGAATACAAATCACTCCACAACCGTTCTTTACTCACAATTCGTCCCTTTGACTATGTTATCAGCAATCTGTGACGTCCCTGCTCCCATTGTGTTGATGTGTGCGAAGCTCCCAGACGCGCGTGTACTTTGACCATCGTGACGCGTGCAATGACGCGAACTCACCCAGTAAGGTTTTTTGTATTTGTAAGCTGCGGTAAACGAGACCGTAATAGTTTTCTGAGATAAATCGAGGTGGAGGTTTAAAGGCTATAAAATAAATCGTTGTGTGCTGAACTGCACTGATGGTTATACTTGGGCACTACATATAAAACCACATACGAAGCTCTTACTGAGCCCGAGTTGAATTCTCACGGTGCAGTAGTACTTCGAGTATTGGCTGTTTTTGGAAATGAACTAATCCATTCACTTTGCGACACTTCCAGTACTTTTTGGCCGGGCTGTCATTGCCTCGGCCGTTTCTGCAAACCTCCAGGTCCCTCACCAAACAGAACAAACTTCACTTGCTGTCTAAGCCTTCTGCTTAAAAAAAAACCAACGTTAAAACAACCAACAGACACTTCATTTCTCTTGTTCTTTGCATTGAGTATCTTCTTCCGGTTTCAACTTGATACAGCGGTCAAATCCCGCCGGAATATCCACAGCTCCAGCAAAAGAACAGTTAATAGTGTACGGCACAAAACAAATGCACAAGTCTACCCATCACTTTTCGCAAAAGTCACGCATACGTACTTATGCCCGTGAACCCGGACTTCAGGAACACATACGCATACGATCAAAACACCTCAATTCGGCCCAGTACATAAATTAAATCTCCGTCTGCAGGTCGGTACCGGCCTCGAGGGTATCCGGCATTACCTTACACATCCCGAAACTGAACCGCACTAGTCTACGACCGCACTAGCCCACGAACGCACCAGTCCACGAACGGCCGCCTCAAACCCCGAAAACCCCATATTCATTGTCACAGCGCGGAATTGGCTGGCCGTAGCAGCCGTGGGGGGCCTCAGTTAGGAAGGTGACCTAGCAGGGGCCAGGTGCCCACTACCTCTGTTAACCCATGTTAGTTTATGAGCTACCGGAGCGCTGGCTGGCGCCGGTAGTAGATGCCAGTGAGATTTTCAAATATAATTTCTTCATGAGTGTATTCAACTCATTCGTCACCAAACGATTACGAATCCTTCCAACTCTCCTCACGGCTGAGGGATGAGGATTGCGTTTTTCTGCAGTGCGCGCGCGGCCCCAAATATGCATCGTCACCCACCAAATCTTGCGTTGGGACCTACATGCCATCGACTCAGCCCGGATCATGGCGGATCAACGGATTTGATACACAGGTTCCTAGAATCACCGTTGACGTTGACATGTCACTGACATATCAGACATACACTGACAGTAGATGAAGAAATATGAACTCACGTGACTCAGAAAAGCTTTTCCCAACAGGCGACTGACGATCGGACAAGGCGATGCACCTTGTACACCACAACTCTACTATGCCATTCTCAATCCCCGCCATGTTATCATATCACCAATACATGTACCACTCGTGACTGACTCGGCACTTTCCCCGTGTCTCCGCCACCGCCCAAGCCCCGCCGCCACTGACTAAGCCCTCGCCGCTCTTCTGGCTGTGTGTCTCAGCCGTGTGAGGGTTGCTGTCTCCATCTTGCGACTCATATAAACCATATAGCGACGAGAACTACGCGAGGCTAGCGAGATGAGCCCCGTTAGCGACGATGACGCGGAATCTATTGAATGGGAGGTTTACCGCAAGTACGCCAGGCTGATCGAGGACAAGCAGGCTTTAAACGATCGAGATGACGACGAGCTAGTGCCTGTTCGCACCAATATCCAATACTCCACTTGTTGCCCCGGTTACAAGGAGTCGAATCTCAAGCTTGTGTCAGCGGTTGAGAGCGAGCCCATAATTTTCCATTACATCACCAAGAAAGAAAAGGCGCGGCGTAAAAATCCTCTGGACCCTGTTCCGCCTCAGTTTGAGCGGCCCTTCCCCGCCATATTCGTTGCGGACCATTTTGAGCCTATAGTCATTTACACCAGCAAAGACGACATGTACAACGGATTCCCGAGCTACTTTCCGATGGTTCTGAGATCGCACGATATCTCTGCCGCGGATTGGAATAGGTTCATCGTGGACATTGTACACATTCAAGGGCGCGGCCAGAAGGTTATGGAGAGAGCTAAATACGCAGTGATGATACAGGGCGCTGCGACTTATCTGGCGCATCGACACTTCAGGATGAAACTGAGGAAAAAAAGGACATCGGAAGCGCAGGTCGCGGTACAAGTCTGGAACGTGGAGTTTTTTCTGCCTCGAAAGGTGTTTGTGCGGTTGCAGACACCGTCGGAAGTTGCGGAGAACATACTCCGGGCTGGGCCCGATACTGAAAAGACCGCAATGTTGGCAAAGCAGGTTCTGCAGTCGCGGAAGTTGAGGCTGTTGATTTGTAGCGTCAAGTGCTAGCCGGGCGCCACGCCAATATCACCGCATCGTGAATGGACTACGACTCGTTTGTTCCGACAGAAAAACTCATTGATTTTATATTAAATTGAGAAGCCAGACGGCATGCATTATGGATTACTTATCGTGCTGTGTTGTCGACGGTGCCAGAGGTGTTTACTCCGGTTCAACCCTCTCCAACGCCTCGGCCTCCTTCTGTCCTCGTTCGATATCCACGAACGAAAACACAAATATCGCCAGCATCATCATGACAAATAAAAAGTAGAAGGTGTATCTAATGTTGTGTGTCTTGTCGGTGATGAGTCCAGTGATAAAAGGCCCAATGATGGATGAGCCCTTGTCTGTCACTGAAAAGAGGGAGAAAAACGTTGTTTCCTTACCCGCCGGAATCAGCAGCGAGAATACCGATCGGCAAGTAGTGTTTAGACCGCCCAATGCAAAGCCGTACCACACAGCCAGCACGTACATCTCCCACGGGTTTTTGAGCCCAATGACATTAAAATAGAATCCGAGAATGCCATAAAGCGGAATGACTGCCGAAATCAAAATAACAAACATGACACCGAACTTTGGAGTGTTTTGCTTGTTGAGTCTGCCGTTTCGGGCCAGTCGACGCTCCAGCCATGGCTGGATGAATCGTGGGATCGTGATGGCTCCACACATACCGGAAAACACACCCAGAATGCCAATTATGGCCAGAGATGGTGGGCTCATCTTGAGCTGGACTCGCGCAAACAGAACGGCAGCAGAGTTTACCGTCACGATGGCGTCAGAAATAATGAACCACCCGAGAAGGAAGATGGCGACATCTCGCATCTCTCGTGCTTCCTTGAAAGTAGCGTACAAGGTCTTCCATCCGAAAACAACGTACCTTCTAACCACCTTCACCCTGTGCGAAAACCCCTTTGACTCGTCTCTGGTGCTGAGAGTCTTGCCCTTGTGCTCTTTCAACAGCCAGGCGATAGGAAACTGGAACACCATCCACCAGACTCCCACAAGACTGATGGCCAGTTTCAATGCAAAAACGCCGGATCCAGCCTTCACGATCACCATCATGGTTGCGATCTGGACAATGAATGCAGAAAGGTATCCAAATGCAACACCGGCCCCACTGATCTGGCCAGACAGTTGAGCCCGTCGTTGGTCCAACCTCTTGCCAGGGAGTAAGCCATCTTCTTCTGAGGATGGATTGCTCGTGGGATTGTCAGGGAACTTGTAATTGTTGACCAAAATCGGTAAATAGGCGTTTCCGCAAACACTAACAGCGCCGAAAGACGAGTTACTAATCACCGCCAAAATGCAAGCCAGATAGTACACGCCCTTGGGCTGTACAAACATGAACAAACTCGTAAAGAGACCCCCTATGATGCCAAACGAGATCAGTAACCTCTTCCTCAAGTTCGGGCCCCTGTCGGCAGCGCCACTGATTGAAATCACCACTATGGTCTGGACAAACACACTCAAGGAGAACGTGTACAATGCTAAGCTGGAAGTGTCGATATACATGCCTAGGAAAGGCACTACACAGCTGACGACTGTTCCCTTTCCAGGGGGCAAACCGGGGCCGGGTGATCCATCAGACGGTGGAGGCAGTATACAAGGCGTAGTGCGATCGCTGGCCAAAACTCCATTCATTCGGCCAAGCTCCTCAAGCAAAATCGGGACATAGGTGCCTACGGCAGACACCACAAAGGGCTCAGCCGCCCAGGAGTAAAAGTACCATCCCCAGAGCTCTTTAGAGCTAGTTGATTCATCCTCTTGGGTTGGTGGCCGCTGATCTATCAGATCTTGTAGCGACTGGTCCGATACCGACCCCATCGTGTTATAGCCCATAGGTGATCAGGGATGTCAAGGGATGGTTCCCCACGTTTTGGGAGCATTGGTTTCAGTGCGCATCTACGTAATGTTAGGTTTTCCCGAACCCTAACCCACTTAGCCACAAGCGAGCCACGAGCGCAGCGAGTTGGCGAGTGCGGTCAGGTGGGCGGCGAGAGGAGAGACGTGGGAGAGGGTTTGTGATGGAAAGACAGAAGCATTTGCGGGAATTGAGGGGTTTATATATAGATGGAGTGACGAGCAGATGATATACCCTAACCCAGTAAATTTCTGAAGACACACAAGAAGGCAAGGATTTGATGAGCCCTTAGGCACAGAGTCCTACGGGTATCTCTAAGAAAACAATAGCTGAGCTAGCCAGCTTTTATCTGTGCCGTGGGGCAAAAAGACTCACAACACCCTCTGTTCCCACATGGTCTCCCGCTGTAGTACTGAGTAGGGCTCTCGCTTATTTAACTATGATTGATCAGACGGGGAATCGTGCTTTCAAGCGGATGTGATCGTGAGTGCCATAATGAGGGTTGACATGGACGAGGCTCAGTCCCCATACAAGTAACTCTGGGAACGTCAAGCTCACACCCTCTGATATTGCATAAAGTCACGCTCAGAATGGCAATTTCGCAAAAGTTGACGTCCCGCGAGGTGCAAAAACATAGAGCCACCTCGTATGAAGCGCTAAATGCAAAAAGTATGCCGTTACCTAGAATCGAACAAGGGTCTCTTCGGCCACAACGAAGTGTACTAACCACTATACTATAACGGCGGATTTGATGGTTCTCAGAGCGAGGTTGCGTAGTGCTTCGTGGTGAACAGGTTCAACAGCCCGGCTGAAGCGTTGATTTGACCGATCCGATGCTATTATAGGAAGAGTTTAAATGTATTGTGTGGTGTTACCGTATTGTGTACCCTACGGTACATTAATTATATTTGTGTTAATTTGCGCGAAGGTTCCTCATGCATATGCAATCTTTTTTTTGTAGTCAAGTAGAAAAACTCAGAAAGGTAACCGTGCATACTAGATTAAGCTCATCTCTAATACAGCTAGTATATCCGCGGAGAAGCTCTTCGGCCTTCGTGTGATCTCTGCCTGTTCTTAACAACCCTTTGATATGCTACTGTGCAACGCTATACCCCGCTGGGCAATTTCGCGGGTTTCATTTCCAACTCACACAAACGTCATTTGCCGACTGACTGTACACAAAGCAATGCATAGCGAGAAGGAAACAACTATCCTCGCTAATGACACCGAACCCGCCTATCAATTGGTCGGCACATATTTCCTCCGACTGTCCGCAGTGAGTTCACCGTTTCCCCGACTTTAAGCCGCACGTTCCGGGCACGTGACCTGGGGTTACCCGATTCAGAAGTATTTTTGACCGATCAGCGTGGAGAAGCACGCCGCAACCGAGGTCCGAGGACAATACATTATTGACAGAACGTACAAACAGCACTACAGCATAGATGGACCACATTGTCGAGGCCGCGAACAAGATCATACAGGATCCCAAGTACCATGATATTCTTGGTGTGCTCAGGGGAACGAGGAATGGTGAGTTTCAGCCGAGGGTTTGGTGTGCGGGTGAAAGGCTCTAAGATGAAGAGATGCGGTTGTCTTCAACATGAGGATAGAGCCATAAGAACGACCTGATAGTCTTCATCAACCTGCCAAATTGATATTGCAGGATATCTTCACAAAATCCGCCATATTTCATGTGCTAGCGATACCAAGACATCTCCTCACGCCTCGTCTAGAGCCCTCGCTGTGCTCAGTATATCTAACAAGGCGTTATCTATGGAGCCCGGCTCCGGTTCTGCCATGCTCTAGTCATGAGCGTCCTCTTCCGAAGCGGATCTATTCAGTCTCGAGCAATTGGTGTCCTTAAAGCAACTCGAGACCACGCCAAAGCGCTAGGTTCATTTGTCTTCATCTACAAGCTCTCCCTGCTCGTCATCAAGCGACTACGTGAAGCAGCGCTCAAGGCAGCCCACACCACCGCTCTCCACGACATACAGACCAAGTCCAACGCCTGGGACGCCTTCTTCGCCGGCATCATTGGCGGTTACATAGTCTTTGGCCGAAACTCGCCATCAGCAGCGCTGTCCTCGGTTAACCAGCAGATGGTGCTATACGTGTTCTCGCGTATCGTCATGGGCCTGGCAAAGTTGCTGCTTCACAAGATGACGGCCCCATCAGTACAGGGCGTGACTTCGCCTCGGGCAAAGATCTCACAGAACTCATGGGCTGTTATGGCATCGCTCTCCTGGGGTATCGTTATGCTTCTGTTCAGATACGAGGCTTCTCTGCTGCAAAAGTCCATGCTGCACTCCATGGACTATCTGTATGTGGACTCGGAGTACTGGAGCTCGCTAGAGGACTTTTTCTAGCCGCTAAGCAAAGCCGGAGCCTAGAATGGCCAAGAGAGTAGGCAGCACAGGTAGCATAGACTGTATTCATATGAATGACTTTGGAAGGCTTTCTTCAGCGTACCGTGCCTGTAAGATTATATGGAATGGCATGTTAGCGTCAGACATTGAACCTATATGTATATGCCGAGATAGCCAAGGAGGTTACAGTGAACCCCACCAATGCAATATGTTCAGGTTGATATACTCCATTTATTCCAGACCTTGCGTGCTATGAAAAAATGCTTGCTTGCCGAGGAAAAAAATTGCAAACCTTGAAAAAAACCTCGTCAAGACAACCAATCGTCCCACCGGTTCACGCTTTATGAAGCGCATGTATGTACAAAATAAAGAGCACAGGCGCTGCTAAGCCGAGCTCAGATGTAGCAGTGCAAAATAGCCAAATGGATAGCAAAGTGGGTAGCAAAGTGTGGAATAGCCAGAAGCATCAGCCTGTGGTAGCCAGAACAGCTGCCATCAGGATTTACTCGCCCTGGAGAGCAGCGGACTTTGGAACAAATGGGACCGCGGCAGATGGGTTGAACTGGAGCTTTGGAACCTCGTTCTCATTCTGAGCCTCAACAATTGGAAACCCCTCGTCCTCCTCAACCCTACCGGCGTCCAGTCGGTCACTGACGGGCAGGACCCAAGTCTCCCAGCCGATTCGTGGTCGCACTCGCGAGCCAACAAGTTCGGCGGATGGTGACCATCGACAAGCCTCAACCAACAAGCTCATGTCACCTCCAGTGAGGGCCATGATTCGGTTGAAGGCAGACAAGACGCTCAATGGGAACAGACCCTTGCTGTTCATTTGCCGTCGCAAGTAGATGTCCTTGCACAGGTTCTCGACGCTCAGGTAGTATTCTATCTGCTGGATAACCTGGGCCAAGACAGCGTCGTACTGAGCAGGGACAGGGTAGACAGGGTTGTAGGCACCAGCCTGAAAGTCATTGTAGAAACCCTTGTTGTTATTGTTGTTGAACGGTCTTCGGCCATTCTGCGCGTTGAATGCAAAGCCTGGCTGGAAGCCGCCAGTGGACATGTTTCGCGGGTAGTTGTTGTTGTTGTTGTTGTGAGTGTTGTTATTGGTAGTGTTGTTGCTATTGTTTTGAAACTCTTCCTGATGCGCCCTGGGGAACCGGGGCTTGCCGTTCAGATTATTAGAGTTATTAGCGTTATTAAAGAAGGGTTTTTCATGCTTGTTGAGGGTTCGGTTTGGCGGCGAGTTGATTTTGGATGTGGAATTTTGCTTGGCGTGCTTAGCATTGCCTGGTCGGCTACCGTCTGGTTTTGGGAATCGGTTACCATTTCCGTTGACGCTTGGCACTCGTTTCGACTTGTTGTTTGGCTGGGACTGACCGTTAACGTTGTTGTTGTAGACGGCAGGGGTCCACTTCTCTTTGCCGCCCTTGCCCTTGACCTTCTCATCAGGCTTGGGCCAGTTGGAAGCGTTGAGGGCGGGTTTGTCCGATGCAGGTTTGGCAGTGGCTTGCTTGACTTTCCAAGGGTTCACGGCTGGGACAGGAGCCGGGGTCAGCACTTTTTGGGATTCTTCAGATGGGCCAGCATCATTCTTGAGTGCAGAAGGGGAGCCATCAGTGGCGGCTCCAATAACGGCAGGGGTAGCCACAGAAGCAGCTGGCGAAGAGGGTCCAGAAGAGGTGCCGTTGGCGACTGAGGCAGAACCGTTGGCTGTTCCGTTAGGAGTAGTGGTGCCGGTAGCCGGCTTGGACTCGGGCTTGGTATCCTTCGAGGATCCGGCCACCGCGGCGTATGAAACTGGTCCCGACATGATTACTTTGTTAGTTCAGTTCACTGGAAGGGCTCGGGGATTATGTTACTCAGGGACAACCGACCCTCGAGGGTTCTGAAATCTTCTGAGGTCCCCAGGACTAGCGCCGGCCTTACTGACTGAGTATACCCTAGTCAGAAAGCCAGCTTCCCCGTATGCCACCCAGCGCCAGCACAAAGGGCCCGGCCAGCGGTAACCAGCTGGCCAGCGCCTAGCCATCTTGTAGAGTACTCACCTGCCTAGTAGGTGTCTTGTCTTCTATGAAAGAACTTGATACCAGACGTAACAAACAGTTGTGTGTGGTACAGCGACCTGTGAGGTATAGTGGGAAGAAATAATTTGTGGTGAGTGTAAGGCACAAAAAAATTTTGCGTGAAAATTGGAAACTGGGAAAACCTGGGACCGGCAGACAAGCGCACCACAGTACGCACCAGCAAGGCCAACTGTACAGCAAGTACAAGGCAGTAGTAGTTACAAGTAATAAACAAGGAGTGTATTAGTTAGTACCAAGGTATCGGTATTCTTCAGAAGGTCTTAGTGTGGTCTGTGCTGGCGTCGTCGGACGCTTATGGACTTGTCACCTCACCAGGCCTCCAATGAAACCAACCACTGCTGTCCTGGCCACGCGACGGGTAATCAAGTCTAGAGCCGCGAACATATTACCGCCTCTGCACCTGTACAAGCGGATACTGAGGGCCCATTATAAGCATCTAGAGCCTCAGCACCGGTTGCTTGGAGACCAGTATGTGAAGGCTGAATTTCGATTGCATAGAAGCGTCGACAACCCTCTACATATCATTGGGTTTCTGAGCAGCTGGCAGAAATACGTCGAGGCGCTAGAGGGAGATCAATGGAGAGAGGAGAAACTGGATATGGAGAAGCTCTCCAGGCTGAGCGATGAGCAAGTGATTCAGGTGAGTCGATCTTTAGAGGCCTCAAGCGTAGCGAGAGGTATACCTCAGGTCGCGAGGTTTGAAGTACACGGCTGTGGTGACAAGAATATGATTGATTGAGAGTTTGACTGCGAGCTGAGGAATTTGATACAAATTATGTCCGATCGAAAGCTTATGCTTATACTGTACGGTACAGCGGTGCGGTCTATAAGCCATAAGCTGCCGGCAGCATTCGCCCAGTTCGAGACCGGGGTATTATCGGTGAGGAAATAAGTTATGGCTACTGACTGTGGATTCTGTGGATTCTACGGTTTGAACTCAGAGTACTAAGAGGACCACTGAAATTCAACTTTGCGTTGATCTGTCGCCCTCAATGTCCTCGTCGAAAGGCTCGGTGTGTTAAGAAACTAACAAGCTCTACGAACTCATGCAGGCCGCTAGAAACGAGAAAAGCGAGTATGACGAAAAGTGATTTTCCTCCCACAGCTGCCACCACGGGCTACTTCCGAGGCACGGCAACTCGGGCCCATCAAATCTCCGCATTTTCCGTTTCATTCAGTTCCGGTGGTACCGGCGGGTCCATGTGGCACTACGATGATTGACCCGTGGCTAATTGCTGGATCCGAGTGTAAAGCCTGTAATTCTAAATTTTGACTGTAGCCCTATAGACGCACTATGACGAAAACCGTTACCGACAGCTCGGCCGATTCCGATTATTTGGCGTGCTCTGATTCGTGGACGCGGCAGTACAAAACGAGAATGCGTCCGTTGAGAGCTTACAGCTGTGCAGTGCGGCACGTAATCTGCTTTGTGCAATTGCCCGCAAATTGCAGTCAAATTGGTTTAAGTTCGTACAACCTTACAATTTTGAGTCACGTGGAGTCACGTGGGATTCAGGGACCACGCCGGATTAGGCAGAGATTAGCGCTGGTTTCACTGCAAGGTGCGATACCTTTAGTAGTATAGTTTAATTGCATTGATTAATGCTATGCAACCGTGAGCGTATAACGAGGGGAAGCTTGGCAGTCGCACATTTCCCCAGTAACCGGTAATCCCCTGCTTCAAAGTGTCGCAAAATATGATAAGCCTTTGCTGCCCGAGGACTCGTCAGTGATAGCGCTGAGTATGGGTATGCGAGTCAGGGTCCCAGGTAAAGACGTCTTTACGTACAATCCCAGCTTCGTTCTATATATATTTGATCTGATCGAGATGATCCTATCAGTATAGGCCATAAAACGATACAGCCATGCTTATACCTTGAACAGGAATACATTACTGGTTTAACGTTTAATGTCGTAATTCCCGGTGCCAGAAAATCACAGGGATTGGTGTGTGAACAGTGTGACTTTCACTGGCGCGTAGATGAAAGATTGGCTGTCGCGGCCAGTACTTTAAAGCCACTTTAGAAGCTTCCAAGCTTCCAATATTGGATTACATTTATGGACAAGGTTATGGTCTCTGAAATCTATTCCTGGCCACAGAGTTTACGAAAGTTCAGAAAACCTTCACGGATAGATAGTGAGGGGACTCGGACAGGTTACATGTCATGACTAGAACCAGGGTCAGTCGGATTTCATTCGATGGCATCAGAGCATCAGATACCGTTCAAATCCTAGTACACGTACCTATACATAAATGTTGAACTGGTCTTTCTGGCTCAAAATGACGGACTGAATCAAGCTCTGAGTATACATCTTCAGAACCCATATCGCTCCAATGATAAGCATCCACTAAACATACTTCCCCGCCCGGCCATATTAGCTCAAAGTTCGTTTGTGATTCGGAATCGCCATGCTATTAACAGCACACAGAGAGTATAAAACACATTCGGATCCGATGACAGGACCAACACCGCCGACAGAGCACCGCCACTTCTCGGCCGTATTCTCGAGCCTAATCTCCAACGTACGTCCTAGAACAGTTCACTCGCAATGCTCTACTCCACGCTCCTCCTAACGAGCACCGTCCTTGCCGCACCCGGCTTCTCTAACCCCGCCAGAGGCGTCCTCGGACTCCCTATCCAGCACACCAGACTTCCTCCCTCCGCCAAATCCAAGCGAGGACACACTACTCAGAACCTCTCAAACACTCTCTTCGCGTACACGGCGACCATCTAGGTGGGAACCCCGCTTCAGCGAGTGAACGCCACGCTGGACACGGGTTCCAGCGACTTGTGGCTTTATTCCAACAGAACCGGCCCGCAGTTCACCTATTCTCCGAATGCCTCGTCCACGTACGAGTTCGTGGACCACTCTTTCTCCATCCAATACGTCAAGGGCAGCGCTAAGGGCGACTACGTCAAGGACACGTTCCGGTTCGGCGACGCTGTGCTGACCGGCCAACAGTTTGCCTCGGTGGACTCGCTTCAGGACTCTGCGGACATTGGCGTTTTTGGTATAGGTTTCAACTCGGGCGAGGCGGACTTGGACTCGGAGACAGAGTATCTCAACGTGCCTGCGAGCCTCAAGGCACAAGGACATATCGCCAGAAACGCGTACTCGCTGTTCCTAGACGACAAGGAGTCAAAGACCGGATCGATTCTCTTTGGCGGTGTGGACTCTGAAAAGTACACGGGCGACCTGTACACCGTTCCTATCACCAGCACTACCGCGATGAATGTAGAAATTGGATATGGAAGCCACACCTTCTCGGGTACCCTTGACTCGGGCACTTCCCTATTGTACCTACCAATTTCTGTCTGCAAGGCAATTGCCGACAGTTTCGGAGCTGAATGGGACACGGAAAATGGCCTTTATAAGCTCGATTCCATTCCGGACAAACATGTGACTTTTGATTTTTCCGGCGCCAGCATCTCTGTCCCCGCGAGCGAACTTGTCTGGTCCACTCAAGACATTCTCACTGACCCTAGTGCCGTCTCGTT
The DNA here is from genome assembly GCA_030564385.1 of Blastobotrys robertii. Taxonomy (NCBI): domain Eukaryota; kingdom Fungi; phylum Ascomycota; class Dipodascomycetes; order Dipodascales; family Trichomonascaceae; genus Blastobotrys; species Blastobotrys robertii. Next base: position 207,916 of record JAJLUQ010000009.1, read on the forward strand.
CAAGTACGTGCTGGTTATCTTTCCAAACATCATGGCGGCAGGTTATAACTTGATGGGCGACGTGTTTCTGAGAAGCGCCTATGTTGTGTATGACTTGGAGAATTATGAGATTTCCATTGCGCAGGCGAGCTGGGAGTCGACAAAGAGTAGTATCAAGGCAATCCCGGCGGATGGCGGAATCCCGGGGGCTAAGCGAGCGCCAAGTTACTGAGCAAGAGAAACGAGTTAACATGGTCATTTCATAGCTTTCATTCTTAGCTGTTAAGATTGGCAGAGCCGGTATCAATTGACGTAAACACCCCGCCTGAACAGCCGTTCTTGAGGAATTGAGCAGACGCCGTAGCTTGGAATCAAGTAGTTTAGGAGCCAATGTTAGGCAGTCCCTCAACAAGTAACCATCGAGTCTCTGTTTTAGACGTGAGGGCATCACAAGAGATGGTACTGCATCAAGTCCTAAGTCAAGACAAACCTGATCCCTGGTATGCGTCCATCATCTCGAACAGGCAGAAAACCTATTTATCCATGCAAGCACGCTGGCTCATGCATTTCTAGTGCTCCGTTGGCGTGGTGTCATGCTGAGTCACGACATGATGATAAAGGTAGGACGCCGCACCGACTTTCCATCAACTTCATGTCGGAATTACTATCAAATATCAAGGCCACGCTCCAACTGGACGACCAAGGAGCGACACAGCTGGTTGACCATGTGAACAGCTTACCTTATAACGAGGCCAAGTCATTTCTACACGATATTCTTGGGGCGCACTCGTCGATAGGCGAGGAGTATCTTGCCTCCCGGGCACCCAAGTTGAAGAAGCTAGAGCCAAAACCCGAGCCGTCAAAGATTGAAGCGAGATACATCGCGGCACCAGGCGGAGTTTGGGGTGAGCAAAAGACGAAAAAGCAAGCGAAAGCTGACAACAAGCAGGAGAAGAAGAAAGCCAGTAAAAGTTCCAAGGTGAAAGTTGATTCGCTCAATGATATCGAGGCCGCCATTGCACAGCTAGAGCTAAACACAAACGATAAGAGAACCTTATGCAATTGCATGGCTACGAGACATCCACTGCTCGAGATTGCCCCGAATTGTTTGCATTGTGGCAAGATCATTTGCGTCAAGGAAGGTCTAGGGCCATGTACCTTTTGCCAGAAGCCACTGATTGATCCGAAACAACTTGACGCCATTACGCAAGTTCTACAGAGTGAAAAAGACGAAATCATCTCAACCATGGGCCGCAAAGCCAGGCAACAGGCCGGCGTGACTGTGTCTACACTCAACAACAAGGCAATGGATGAGGCGAACGAACGATTGAATCGGCTGTTGGAGTACCAGGCATCTTCTGCTCAGCGAACACAAATCATTGACCAGTTTAGCGACTTTGAGACTCCGGGATCCGTGAATGTGTGGGCCTCGCCGCTCGAGCAGGCACAGCAGCTCAAGAAACAGCAGCGACAGATGCGAAAGATGGAGCAGCAGCGCCTGGCGGCTACTGGGAGGGGAAAGAAAGTTATTAGCATTGATTTGAAGGGTAACAAGGTTTATGCGGATTATCAAGATCATGTGAGCGAGTCTGAAGAGGAGAAAGATGAGCCACAGCCAGATAAACCAGAGAAATCAGAAAAAGTCAAAACGACGTGGGTTGCATCTGACTACGGTAAGAACTTCATCAAACCTGTTTACGAGCGCTCCACAGAGTCCAAATCTGTGCAGGCTGTGGGTACCAAAGCCAGCTCAAAGTCTCGTGTTGTGCAGTATGACGCCGACGATATCGCTTTAGAACTGTGATCTCCCAACACACCATTATAGCATCATGTTTAAATACATCGCATTGGCAGCAATTGCCATCTCAAGCATCGAAGCGCGGTTCGTGGTTCAATTGGACACCAGCGTTAGCGCTTTCCTCGAGCAGCACCCTCATCTAAACAGCATGGTCGCAAAGACCTTTTCATTCGGCAACTTTAGCGCCATCTCGGGCAGCTTTGACGCCGACGTTATTGGCATGCTCTCCAAGAGCATTCATGTCAGAGCCATCAGCCCAGACGTTAAAGTGCATGTTGACTCTATCCAAGTCAACGCACCGAGGCATCTCGCTAGGCTATCCAGACGAGACAGATTGCCATTGGAGAGCGCCGGCGCTTATTTCTATTCTACTGATGGACAAGAAGACGTCGACGTCTATGTTATTGACACGGGAATCTACGCCGAACATCCCGACTTTGAGGGCCGTGTCGTTCGAGCTCCTGACTTTACCAAGGAGGGCGGTGGTGATCAGAACGGTCATGGAACCCACGTTGCAGGTCTAATTGGATCCAAGACATATGGTGTCGCTAAAGGAGTCAACCTGATTGACGTCAAGACGCTCAGCGGCACAGGCACAGGTGATCTGTCAGCAGTAATCGCAGGAATTGATTTTGCTGTCAACCATCACAGACAGACTGGCAGAAAAGCTGTCGCTAATCTTTCCCTGGGAGCTGGATACAATGCGCTGCTGAACAGCGCTGTCAATGCAGCCGTAGACTCTGGCTTGCCGGTCATTGTCGCTGCTGGAAACTCCAACATTGCTGCCTGTGCTGCCTCGCCTGCCAGTGCTAGCCGATCAATCACTGTCGGCGCTATCGACGACCGATACGATACCATTGCTAGTTTCAGCAATTGGGGTAGTTGCGTCAACGTGTTTGCGAGCGGAGTTTATGTGACCAGTCTCGCTAATTCTGGAGAGGGCACGCTCGCACTCAGTGGAACGTCCATGGCCTCTCCACAAGTTGCAGGCGTGATGGCCATGTTTCTAGGCCTAGGTGACTCTACTGACGAGGCCGCATCCAAAGTCATGGCTTTGGCTACCACTAATGCCATCGACAGACGATCAACGTTTTTCAGACCAAGGACTCCTAATCTGGTTGCGTTCAACGGACTTCTGAGCGAAAACTTTGGCGCCGAAGATGTCAAGCCCAGGAGATTTGACGAGCTGAACAAGTTCAGACAACGAATGGCACGGATTGTTACGAAACTGAGGGCTCATACTGAGGGTTTAACGGAATAGACTCCGCGTGAATTAATAGTGCTTTAATAGAAATCACTAAGCTATGTAATCCCTGCATTTCCCCGGATGGATGTAAAACAGGTTGCTAAAACAATCCCAAAGTTTATCCTGATTCGGTTTATTAGTTAGAGACACTCAATTAAGCGAAGCCTGCTGTGGCTGCAAACTGGCTACCTTTCTCTGTGGCAGGTTCCATCGTAGCCTCTACAATATATTCTCGGTATGCATTTGTAAGCATCGGGACTGTCTGGGTAATCGGATCCGAGGAGGTTGGCACGGCAGACCCTGTGTGAGGCTCAAACAGGAGATGCCACTGAGCCGCATCTCGGAGCGGCAAAAAATTTGTTTTCCGACCGGGTCAAGCCGGGAGCAACTGCATATATAAGCTCACCACACTACTTTGCATACTAGCAAGAATGAAACTCCCAAAACAAGAAGAACTCGCTGATTACACATTCGCCGTGACTGTTGGCGCTTTGAAAGGAGCCGCTGTTGGTCTGGTGGTCGGCTATGGCATTGTCCACTACGGCAAGGCTAGGCTGACTGGTCTACAAGGTAGAGGAACCTTTATCCGAACATTTACCTTTATGGCCCCAATTCTAGCATGCGGAGTGACCTCCATGGAGTTTGCTTCCCGACGGTTCGAGCGAGAACGCTATGGATATGACCACGAGAAGAATGGCGAAGATAGCGAGGTCAGCAAATACCAAGGAATGCCAATGGGCACCCGAATCAGACTCCATTTGCTGGAGAACAAGTACAGCTACATTACGGGCGCGTGGGCTGTCTCTGTGGCCGGCTCGTACTGGTGGATCAACCGAGACAAGTACATGACCAAGGCCCAAAAGATTGTTCAGGCTCGAATGTACGCTCAGGGACTGACCATTGCCCTGCTGGTGGCCTCTATTGCTTTGACTTCCGCCGGCACCAAGGAGATCCAGGAAGAAGAGAACCGAGCCAAGAACCACTCGTGGGAGAAGGTCCTAGAAGAGGAAGAGCGAAGGAAGCATGAAGTGAAGGAGGCCGTTGAGGCTCACCGACAGCTGACTCACGAGGTTAAGAACTTGGAGAAGCAGTAGAACGCGAGCATCGCTTATAAGCCGGGCTTTTAGCACCAACCAGCCAGTGGATTCTGGCATTCTAACAAACCAAGTTCGAGCGAACTTAAAAACACTCCTTTCATAAAAAGCATGTTACATACTGACCAACACACGAAACGTACAAGGGTTAAAAGATATTTCTTATGTAAGCCTCTGTGGGTCACGCCAAACTGATATCTGACTATCCAATTGACTACTGAAAGATGCCCGAGCGGCTTCTTTACTCCCTCTCAGTCGCAATCACCGCCAGTTTACTCATCAACTCGCCGTGCCACAGCCTGGCAAACTCGGGAGAATGATGCATCAGCATGGCCTCGCTGGTCTCAAACGTGTCTTCCTCTATTTCCTTGTTAGCTTGGCTGGAACCTTGATACGCACCCATCCTGCAGAGCTGAGAGAAACTGTGAGCGTCTTGCCTTCCAGCGTAACAATCTTCATCACAGCATCATCATGGCTGACCTGCTGGACCATTCCACTGTACTGCCGTATCAAATCATCATAGTCGTCTCGCGGAAACATTCGTCTGTATCACAAGATGAAGTGGGTTAGGGTCAAACTTTCACGAGGGCTAGGGTTCTCGTCAGGACTATGGCCATGATAGCATGTGGCTGCATCAATAAACTGGTGAGAGCGAGTGCCAGTTCGAAAAACACGGCCGCCACGCTTATGGACTGGCACATGTCTGAGAAGACAAGGAAGGTTCGCATCACGCTCTTTTGACTATATACAATATCTAACAGGGTCGGGTTCAGAATATGTACAACCCGACACACCGGCAGCAACCAGTGGACTATTTGCTAGCACTCTCTTAGACTACTCGCTATCGCTCGTAGTTTGAATAGTGCTCGCATCGTTCGTAGTTTGCTCGTGGTTCTCGCAGCTTAATCCAAAATCTTAGTAATCAGACCAGTGGCGACGGTCTTGCCACCCTCTCGGACGTTGAATCGCTGGCCAACCTCAATAGCAGTTGGGTGGATCAGCTCACCAATCATCTCAGTGTTGTCACCTGGGTAGACCTGAGTAGACTCCTCGACACCCTCTGGGAAGGTGAGAACAACGGTAACGTCAGAAGATGAGATGAACATCTGGGGTCGGTAGTTGGAGCCGAATGGGTTGGCTCGGCCACCTTCCTCCTTGTTCAAAACATACAGGGAAGTCAGGAACTTGGTGTGAGCCTTGACGGTACCGGCCTTAGCGGCGACCATACCTCGCTTAACCTGTTCTCGCTTGACACCTCGCAGCAGCAGACCGGCGTTGTCACCAGCCTGGGCAGAGTCGAGCTCCTTCTTGAACATCTCAATACCGGTGACGGTGGTCTTGATGGATTCCTTGTTGATTCCGACAAGCTCGATCTCCTCACCCTTCTTGAGAGCACCTCGCAGGACTCGACCAGTAGCGACAGTTCCTCGGCCGGGAATAGAGAAAACACCCTCGATTGGCATCATGAAAGCGTTCTCCAAGTCTCGGTTAGGGGTAGGGATGTATTCGTCGATAGCGTTGAGCAGCTCGTGGATCTTCTGCTCACCAATCTCAGGCTTCTGGTCGTTCAGGGCACACAGGGCAGAGCCCATGATAACTGGGGCATTGTCACCGTCAAAGTCGTAGGTGGACAGCAGCTCTCGCATCTCCATCTCGACCAATTCCAACATCTCTGGGTCCTCGATGGTGTCGATCTTGTTGACAAAGACAACAACCTTCTGAATACCGACCTGTCGGGCCAGCAGCAAGTGTTCACGGGTCTGGGGCATCTGGCCATCGGAGGCGGCGACAACAATAATGGCACCGTCCATTCGGGAGGCACCGGAGATCATATTCTTGATGTAATCAGCGTGACCGGGACAGTCGACGTGGGCATAGTGTCGGTTGGCAGTCTCGTACTCAACGTGGGCAGAAGTAATGGTGATACCTCGAGCTCGCTCTTCAGGAGCTCGGTCAATGGAAGCATAGTCAAGGAACTGGGCACCACCGGCCTTGGAAAGGACCTTGGTGATGGCAGCGGTTAGAGTGGTCTTACCGTGGTCGACGTGACCAATGGTACCAATGTTGAGATGTGGCTTACTTCGCTCGAAAGAGGCGAATCGAACAGAGAGGACGTTAGCCCGGGGAGCAGCCCGTAGGGCTGTTCGGAAGCCCAACTTTAGACCGGAGAACATGATGTGGGTGAAAATTTGAGCGCGCCAACCTCGACCTAAGCTTGAGGGTTACCCACCCCCTGACTCGGTAGTTGCCCACCATGTTACCTACCGGGTTATTAATTTCAGTGTTCGGATTCCTGGCTCGGTGCACAGTAGAGATCGAGCTGTTATCGTCTGCATTGATTCAGTTTCGATGAGCCTCGGAGATCTGAAAAATGAAATTCTGACCTAGCCACTTCAAGCGGTAGTCTCGCTGAAAGCCTCGTGTGGTGTGAGGTCTGTCGTCTTCAGCTCATATATCCTACCAGGTTCGATTAGTGAGCCGTATATGCTCGGATCATCAGGGAGACCGTTTCAGGTATTCTAAGCGGCGTTAAACGCGGAAGTACGCGGCAAGCCCAGTCGGTGAACCGGTTTCTGAGAGTTTCCATCAGACAAGAGAACTTACCGGAGAGCGAAGCTGATACGGACTCATACCAAGATCTCGACTCTAATGCTGGAACGCGACGTCTCCATCAAGCGTACATACCCCTCGATTACGCATACTTAACCTCAGTAAGACTAACGGTTAGACATGCGTATCGAGGCGAGGTGACGTTAGCCGGACAAAATGCTCTCCCCCTCAGGGGCCAGGAACAGGCTCAGTAGATTGCCAGAGCATTGATCGGCGATGCGCAGAAATTCCGAAGAGTGGGCAGATTAGCGTCGTGAGTGGCATACAGAAATGTGCAGCCTACAGTACATGCATGTGTAAAAGCAGCGTGTAGTAAATACGGCTAACTGTTAAGCTAGTATGTGCTAGCAATGCTGGGAATGGAATCGTAATGCAGTGGCTGAGCCGGTTAGTAGTGTCGTTGGCGTTAGCCTTTTGTGTCGTTGTGTTATTTGTCGTTCGTTGGCATCCCTGTTTGTTTTCTTTTCTCGCGCCTCACCAACGGTTATGCAGCATGACGCAGTGACTAAAAAATAACTAATCACCAGGATTAGATTAGTAACGTGGCCACTTTCTTTCGTCGAGTATTGTCATGATTGCCAGTTTTTCGTTCTTTTGTGTGATTTTGTTTTCGAGTGCGTAGATTTCCTGCCGCAGGGAGGTTATTCGTCGTTCGTTTCCGTCCACTTTGTTAGCCCAGCTCATCATGACCCACAGCTCATCGCACAGTGGGAAAACTCACACCGAACCCTATTGAGAGTTCCAATGTGTCGCTTCTTGTTCGACACCTGGTCCTTGAGAAACATAATGGAGTGCAAGACCTCAGTCCGGCTGCTGCCCATGGTGCGTCCTGAGGAGACAGGAGGCGGAGGGGTTTTATTTATATGCAATTTCAATGCATACGCCGGCTAGCGTGTGGTGCGTATCGGACCCCTATCAGCCGCCACCACGCGTAGAAGCAAACCCTGGTACAGTTGCCTGGGTGACCTTGGCCCGAACAAGCCAAGTTAGCGGTCGATAAAAAAGCTGCCGGGGCCGGGGCCGGGATGCCGGAGCAGGGAACACCAGGGCGCCAGGTGGGCTAGACTCTCAGCGCATGCGTTGGCGTCAGGTGATGAGGACGGGAATCTCGGGTTCTGAGATGGCCGCCAGGGTAGCTAGCAGGGGTGGCGGTAAAGCGGTGAATATAATTCAACTAAAATATTATCATGTGGTGTATTAGCGTCGATACCGGACAAGCTAGTCTAGCGATAACGTGATTGTATGCGTGATCCTGTGCCTCGGTACGGCGGTGATCAGCTAATCTAATCGAGCTAGCATGCAAGGGCTCATGATCGAGGAATCGATCGCTCCTTCGGCGCAGCTGTCAAGTGTGATGGTTAAGACCGAGGAATCAGGGGTATTATATGTCAGGGAGATTATACACTGGAAACTGCGTACACGGAAACTGCGTATACGGAAACTGCGTATACGGAAACTGCGTATACGGAAACTGCGTACGGAAACCTACGGTAGCTATATGGGCAGGGAAAGTTAATTGAGCCTAACCCAATCTGGTTGCTCTACTGTGCTAAAAATCATACCTTCCTGTAACAGTGTTGGGCTATCCAGGCGCGCGTCAGCAACGCTCAGGTCTGTATTGGGACATGTGCGGCTGATTAAGAGTCACTAACAATATTGATCCGTTCATCACTCCTACTCAATTGTCATGGACCGAGAAATTGCGCACTACTTCTCGGCCGGCCCGGCGCTTCTGCCCCTGCCTGTCCTGCAACAGGCCGCCAACGACCTCATCAAGTTTGGCAGTCAGCCCGTTGGTATTGGTGAACTGTCGCACAGATCCAAAGACGCTTTTGCCCTCATTGACGCCGCTAAGCAGCGAATTGTCGACCTATACAGCATCCCAGACGCCTACGAGGTCCTGTTCCTGCAGGGCGGAGGCACTGGCGGTTTCTCTGCTGTGTTCTACAACATGATGGCCGCCTACGCCGCCAGGACAGGCAAGAGCGGAACCGCTGACTACATCGTGACCGGCCAGTGGAGTAACAAGGCCGCCCAGGAGGCCAAGCGGCTCGGCGGTAAGGTCAACATCGTTGCGGACTCCAAGAGGGAGGGAAAGTACAACACAATTCCAGCCCAGAGCGAATGGAAGTTCTCCGAGGACGCCGCGTACGTCTACTACTGCGACAACGAGACAGTTGACGGTGTTGAGTTCCAGAGCGTTCCTGTGGTCCCAAAGGGTGTGGAGCTTGTCGCCGACATGTCGTCCAACTTCTTGTCCAAGGTTATCGATGTCACGAAATTCGGTTTGATCTTCGGCGGCGCCCAGAAGAACATTGGCATAGCCGGAATTTCGCTATACATCGTCAAAAAATCGTTGCTAGAGCGACTCCCCGCCGAGGAGTACCTGAAACTGGGTATCCCCGTGACGCCAATCTTTATGGACTTCCCCACCATTGCAAAGAACAACTCTGCTTACAACACTATCCCACTGGTGCCAGTGGACGTGCTGTACCTCTGCATGGACCACCTCGTCAAGAAGGGCGGTCTCCAGGTCCAGGAAGCCGAGAGCAACGAGAAGGCCAGGAAGGTGTATGAGGCTATTGACAAGCATGACATTTATAAGACCACTGTTGCAAAGGACGCTCGAAGCAGAATGAACATTGTGTTTAACCTGGAGAAACTGGAGGAGTTTTTGGAGGGCGCCAAGCAGCGGGGCCTGACTGGGCTGGCTGGCCACAGAAGCGTTGGCGGTGTGCGAGTGAGTAATTATAATGCCGTTTCGGTGGAGAGTGTGGACTTGCTGGTGAAGTATATGGAAGAGTTTGCTGCATAGACCGACCTTTAGCGACGCAAATAACATTCATAGACTCATTAATAACATCTAAGCCTCCATATTCGACATGAAATAGGTCAAAACACTCTCATCGTCTTCGTCCTGGTTCAGATAACAATACAATGCCAGTCCATGGCTATCGCTCACACCCACAATGAGCCGCTTCGAGACGAAATTACTCTGCAGCACATTGTACCAGTCTTTTGCGTCGACTGTAACCGTAAAGTCTTCTTCTCCAGGTTCTCTTTCCTCACCTTCAACCTCGGCCCGCTTGACGTCCTTCCACGTCGTGTGAACATTGACATTCTCACACTCCGCACTCAATGTAAGCCTGCCGCGCTCATTGGAAACCACGCGTATCCTATTGCTCAGCTTACGGTACTTGTCGCTGATTCTGCTTACCAGCTCTGGGAGAACGAGAAATGAAATTGGCTCTGGTAGGCCCGGCTCCTTCAAGCTCACCATATCCCTTCTTCGTATTAGCTTGACTGGGATTTCATGTGTCACGATATTCTCGTTGGAACCTGTGGAAAACTCGAATGCCACCATTAGGAAGGCCTTCTTTTGTATCTTTGCAAGCTTGATGTAGATGTCGTCCAGCCGGTTTGATCCCATCTTCAGCACGCCGTACAGAGCCTCTACGTTCATTTCCATGTAGATTGTGTCGTTTTCTTCGCTATGCACCAGGAACTGATCAAAAAACATGTGTGGTGATAGTTTACTCCAAAGTTGAGTTGATTGGCGAATGGCGATGAATCGAATGGACTCTTGACTGATGACGACCTGGCAGACCTTTTGCAGCGTGTAGACCGCTTTGAGCACCTCTGGGTTAGCGCACGAACGAAGCTAACGAGCGTGAGCGAGCCCTAAAAGAGCCCGAAGAGAGTGGCTCATTGAGCGTGACATTTCGTGGCTCAATCTATCCCTCACGCTCGCCCCAACTCACCACCAAACAGCTCTGGCCGGGACAGCACGGCCTTAAATTTCATTTGGCCTCAAGTAAATGCAATTATCGGTGGTATGTGTATAGTCAGATGCTGGTGTGTTGAGGAGGGACGCGTCCAAGATTTCCCATCTAAATATTCTCAAAAGTTACGCGTGCACTACAAGATTCTGGGACTAAGTGAGAGGCATTCGCTTTTGTGCAATTCGCAACTATGGTTACATGGTTTTGGATTTGAGGGTGGCAGAGGTGACGCGTCGGTGATGTGATCATGTTCAAGGCCAACAGCCAGCCGTTGACAGCTATGATACCCTGCCCAGTTCAGACATTAAATGTTGGATATTTGCTGTTACCACATGTTGGTTTGTTATATAGCCGTGTTCGCGAATTCCTGTGCTGCTCTAGGCCTCGCCCAGTCTAATATCCTCGTTGCTGTAGTGATCCAAGACAATTCTATACGTGAAACTGGGAGAGTAACCACCGACGTTGGTAATGTAAATGTCAATATTGTCTGGCGCCACATAGTCGCTCTTTGGGTTCATCACCTCCGCTTTGTCCATAATATCGCTGTCCTCGAAACTCACAACCTTACTGCTATCTCCGACCTCCACCAAGTTACTCACATCGTATGGGTACAATGGTGATAGCTTGTATACGCCGGTAACTGCCAGCACAGGTGTCCTGTATTCCTTTGCACAGACACACACCAGCGACACACCGGCGCTGGAAATGCAGCCACCGTTGGCCAGGACCGTACGGGTGCCGATGATGACCTTTCCCACTCGGCTCATGACTGCCAGAACATTGGTGTCTGGGATAATTACAGTCTCGATGCCGGCCTTACTCAGCACCCTAGCGAGCTTGTGTGCGGACTCCACCTCGTTAGGGAAGCACTCTGTGACGATAACGGAAAACTTTCGCTTCTGAGCTGCCCGCAGCAAGAACTGCCTGACAGTCTTTGAACTTGGAGTAGGTGTAAGTAGAACCTCATTTTCGTGAACCATCTCTAACGACAGGGCAGAGATTGTCTCGTCTATTGAATCAATCTCATCAATCAACTCCTGAATGCCTTCAATGATATCAGCCTTTGCGTCTTTCCGGGACTGGTGGACCCTCTTCTCCTCTGCTTCCTTGGACAATAGAGTGAACATGGTTGAGTCACTTTCATCCTTAACCACTTTTCCGTCAGCGGTGACCTCTCGGATAACCGCCAGCACTCGTCGCACAATGTTTCCACACACAATCTCCCGTGGATTGGCAGCCATGAGCGTTCGACCTAATGCTTGGACTTCGTTTATTAGATCAGCTGGCTTACTCCATCTGGTAGCAGACACGAACCGCAGCATCAGGTTTGCCGTGGCGAGAGCCACATCGTGCGCCTCCTCGATCTTGTGCCGTTTCAGGTCACTAGTTAGTACCTTGCGGAACAAAATACTTACGACACAAACGTCGAAATCAGGCCCTGTATGTGTTGCGACATGTTGAAAAACGATGGTCCGCGCGCACACCATCATCTTACCTGGGTAGTACAGTGAACATTGGGACCCGAACAATTAGTGGGATTACTAGATAAATAATAAATAGAAATTTGAAAGTGTCCAAATAATCATTAGCACAGCTTGAGGTTGAACTGCGTTGTTGAAGGCCTAGTCGCCATCCAGCGTAATCAGCCATTCGTCAACAAGAACGTCTCATATCCAAGCTTTGAGCTCTGACGTCTATGCTCAGATTGAGCTGTCATTAAGCTGCTTGTAGTGTCAGTCATCATCGCTCTCGTCCTCCTCCTCGTCAAAGAACCTGCCTTTCTTAACTTCCTTAACGGGCTTACTCGACTCCGCTTTGGATCCAACGGCGCTGCCCGCTTCCACGCTGCTCAAACTGCTGACGCTACTGCTAGAGCTCTGAGCCCGTTCACTTGTCCTGACTGCCTCTCGTACATCGTTCACCAGCTCTTCGCTTCTCTCCAGAAACTCAGTGTCTGCAAACTTGACCCTCGAACTAGCATCAGCGGCCTGTATTATCTGCCTCAGCTTCTCCTTTTTCTTTTCGGCAGCCTTCTGTTCGACCTCTGGCGCATTTTCCAGGTACTTTGCCAGCTCTTTGGCCTCTCGCACGCTCTTGTACCGCCGGCCGTCCAGCGTCCGGAAACTGTCGTTGTCCTTTTCTGTCTTCTTCTTCTTTCTCCGACCGGACATCCTTCCGCCCTGCGCTCTCAGCATTGATCCAAAGCCACCTTTGCCTCCGAGCAGACGCCCGTTCAGCCGTAGAAATAGCGTCGTCTCGTCCGAACATGACTGCAGGTTAGTTGAGGTCAACGGTAATCCATTTGCAAGTGATAAGTATGTGCACGCCACCACGTTCGCCGGGTAAAGCTGTGATATCGTGGTGAGAATGCAGTCAACATTTGGCTCGCCGTCGAACGTGACGGTTTGCAGTCCATCGATTCCATTCACAATAAAGTGCATCTCAGGCCCTCAAACACTCCTGACAGAAGCCCGCCCAGTCTTGATCTTGCCTAGTAAAGTGTCCAGCCTGGCAAGTTACCGGTGGATATAGCTAGATCTCTTCGCCCTTTGTGTGGTTTGGCTTGGTGATCCTTTTGCGTGGTGTCGTTCTTTGTTGTTCTTTGTATTCCGGTTGTACTCTTGCTTATAGGGTTATGCCTCTCACTTTGTAGCGCTGTATCTGTTTGTGAGCTTGGTGTTATCGAGTGTTCTTATCCAGCTGGGAAGAGGGAAGTCGTGAAGTCGCGCACTGCTCCCAACGTTTGTAGGAACGAAAATTTCAAAATCACCATGCTTAACAGAACGGCCCTTCAGACGCTGCGGAATGGTAGCCGAACGGCGTGCCAGGCCCGGTCTTTCATAATCCCCAGCCGTAAGAGAAACGTCGTGGACGTGTACGAACCAACCCCACGACGACTGGCTAAGGGAACCACCCCACTGCTCGCAGTGCAGAAAGACCTCCTCACGAAGACAGATCCAAATGGCTGGAAGCAGGATTTCCTGTCACGATCATCAGGCAAGGGCGTTCAGCCAGGTGATGTCGTCCGAGTACGAAAATCGGACAACACGACCTTCATTGGCATGGTTATCGCAATCAACAGAAACAACGTCAGCTCGACCATTGTCCTGAGGAACAAGATGCAGGGAACCGCGGTCGAGACAATCTTCAACGTCTTCAACCCAGACATTATCGCTCTGGACATTATCAGGAACCCAGTGGTGCCCAAGAGCAAGGCTAAGCTCTACTACCTGCGTGGTAACGTCAAATATGACGTCGGTGATCTGGAAAATGAGATTTCCAGGAGCGAGCGGAGAAGGAAATAATGAAGAGAGTGGGCACAGCTCATATTCTCTTCACATTCATGGAGCATTGTATATAGTAACGAAGAGTCGTCAAGAACTCTAGACCTGACAAGTATCGCTTTGCTCGAATAGCGCTAACTGATGTGAAAATACGTGCGGCTCAGAAATTTTCAATATTCACACTAACAATCAGGGCGATTTAAAAGCCCTTTCAGCATACAGCGACAGCACTTAATACACAAACTCCTCGCTGATCCCTCGCTACGCTCGTGATGTCCCGTCCCGAACACACAGCCCCGCCAGAGTTTTTCTACAACGACGATGAGAGCAAGAAATACACAACCTCGACCCGAGTGCAGCACATTCAGGCAGAGATGACTCTGCGTGCCCTCGAGCTACTAAACATCCCCCCTTCATCGTTTGTTCTCGACATTGGCTGTGGATCAGGTCTTTCGGGAGAGATTTTGACAGAGGAAGGTCACCACTGGATTGGTATGGACATTTCCGCTTCCATGTTGGCTGAGGCCCTGGATAGAGAAGTTGAAGGCGATCTGTTTCTAGCCGACATTGGCCAAGGAGTTCCATTCAGGGCTGGTGCTTTTGACGCGGCCATCTCCATCAGTGCTATTCAATGGCTTTGCAACGCTGATAGCAAAGAGAACGACCCCAAGAAGCGACTGCTAACGTTCTTTGAGACGCTGTTTTCGAGTTTGAAGCGTGGCGGAAAGGTGGTATGCCAGTTCTACCCCATCAACGACAAGCAGACCGAGGCTATTACCAGTGCGGCAAAGAAGGCTGGGTTCGCGGGTGGTGTGGTTATCGATGACGAGCAAAGCAAAAAGAATAAGAAGTACTACCTGGTCCTGGCCGCGGGCGTTACTGAACAAGATATCAACCTGGACGGTGTTTCAGTCGACGATGGAAGAGAGGTCAAGAGGAGAAAGGGTAAGAAGGAGGAAAGTGTGAAGGAATACATCAAGAGGAAGAAGGATCTGATGACGAAGCGGGGTAAAAAGGTGGCCATGGACAGTAAGTTTACTGGTAGAAAGCGACGGCCGCGGTTCTAAATAAAAGTAATGAATTCACTAGAACAAGTGTGCAGCCCAAAATATTTTAACCCTTTTAGGAAATGTTGGTTTTTCACTGTGCACCCAAAATATTTATCAAAAAAACATGTGTGCAAAAAAGCTATATTTTTGACCATCACGTGACCGCGCTAGTCATGTGACCAGACGCGAAAACAGTTTCCTCAAATGTGGTCAAGCTCTGGCTCACACTTGGCCATGCTAGCGATGTCGCTGGCGGTGACTAGCGAAGTAAGCTCAATACCCGATCCGATACAGGTTAACAGTGCCTGGTCACCAACCGCTGTTGGGACAAATATATGATATAATATTTTTACGTCGTTCTTATATTATTTTTATTTGAAAAACACAAAATAAAAATATTTTGTTACTCCCAACTGCCTAATTTGGACGTCACGTGATGCAAAATCCCAAAACGGCTAAAATATATGGGCTGCACACTTGTTCTACTGACATTTCAAGTTCAAGATATCATTGTGTCAATCAGGTTTCATCCATATACAACTAAAGTCATAAGTAACATGTTAGATGGCAATATAACCAGCGGCTGTCTGAATGACAATGAAGTTCTCTAGTGCTGACATATGGTTAGGCGGTCTAGGTGCGAACCAAGGGAGGTTTCTCTTGTTGACCACTGCGCTCAAAGGGGTCTACGGACTCTACAAACACAGATGAGGCGCTTCAATTTCTAGGTTTATGGTCTCTTTGAGGCTGAGAGAAAGTTTATGGAATGGCCAATTCAACACGGCTCGCAGAACACACCTTTAATTCGCTTTATCGCTCGCTACTCCTCGTCACCACTCTGGAAAACAAAACATTACCTTTTTTATCCCTCTCGACCAAGTTCACATAGTCCACGCTCGGATCAAAATCCTTCCATATCGTTGCCGGAAAAATGTGCTTATTCTTTTCGAACCACGGCCGGTAGACCACCTTGCACTCCTCTATATCCCACTCTTCGTCGAGATCAAACAGCAATCCAGTCCTCGTCATCACTTTGTTGGCCTGAAAGTAAAACAAGTCGTAGTGGTGTGGAATAATAATATTGTTCTTGACCAGCATGATATCATCGACTGTTCCTCGGTGAAATTCCTTGCGAGCCTTTCGCGTTCTATCCAATATTGTCCAAATCTGATCACCTTTCTTTACCTTCACCTCTCCAGGCGTACATACGCCATCATAATAGACAAATTTAAACACGAAATCCTCCTCTTTGATCCGTGTTTCTTGAGCGATTCTCTTCATTCTCTCCTCGTTCTTCGCCTTGGCCTCGTCTCTGGAGCTCATCTTATGATCCTTGACGCCAGGATCTCGCTTTTTCTTGACCGGAACTGGCTCGTCTTCCTCGTCATCGTAAACTATCGTTCGACTGCGTTTGGGTTTGGCTGTCTTTGTCTCCTTCTCCACCTTTGAAATACCTAGTTCCCTGAAAATTTCATCCTGTGCCTTCTTCTCCCGGTTCACAAGCTTTCTTTCCCGTAGCTCCTTCAGGCTCACTAGGCCGCTGGGTTTATCCATCGCCTGGTCACCAGCCACATCTTGTGTTCCAAGTACTTCCATGTCCCAACGTTGGCACGCTTGTGCTGACCATCAGATTACAAACTGCACACTAACCACCCTTCCCACCAACTAACATTAACCATCAACATGTCAGACGCAAACATTCTTAACGAAATAGCGCGGCTAGCAGGTGAGTAGACATACCTTGATGATATCACATGATATCACCGCACTCAGAATGTATACTAACAAAGGCGCCATTAACAGACACAAGAACGCGACAGCCCAGCCTGCCGCCAACAAGCAGGCCTACACCGGCGCTAATCACAGACAATCTTATAGACCACCGGTAAGATCGCATCCATATTCTAAACCCTACAGCAAGTTCACGCACAAATGGACGAGTAACACGTGGAAGCGAGACCAACCACAAAAGACAGCTGACAACAAGATTGAAATCAACGGAATATCCTACCTAACGACGCACGGCGGGACGAAGCTAGTTCGACAGGATTCGTCTACCGAGGTGTCTACGCCAAAGAAAGCAGTAGTTGGCGGGCAGGAGTTTCTGAGGACGAAAAGCGGGAATTTGGTCCGGACGCCCAGCCGTGCACCGGTGCCTCAGAAACACTGCCCGTTCTACACAAAGAATGGTACTGGTACGGCATCAAAGCAAGCTAACATAGGTACCTGCAGCAAGGGCAAGTTTTGCCGATTCCTTCACAAACCGGACCATGTATCGCTATGCAAGCACTATGCGACGTGCAACCGTCCACAGTGTGCGTACAGCCATACGCCCAGCGAGTTCAACTCGCCGTTGTGCTCTTACTACGCTGCTGGTCAGTGTACAAGGGCCGATTGTAAGTATACTCACATGGATGTCAACTCAGCGGCACCGGTCTGTCCCAACTTTGCCAACGTTGGCTATTGCGACAGCGGCATAAAGTGCAGATACCGTCATGTTTTCGAGTGCCCAGAGTTTGAGCGCACTGGTAAATGTAACGCCAACAATTGTAGACTCAAGCACGTGTTGCGAAACAAGAGAGAAGAGCTCAAGGAATTACCAATGGAAGAGCCAAAGGCAGAAGCAGTCATTGATACGTCTTTATTGGCGGACATGATTTTTGCTGATGACGAAGAGGGCCTTGAAGAAGAAGAAGAAGAAGAAGAAGAGGGCTCTGATTTAGACTCGGATGCTTTTGAGGCAGATGATGATGATTATGAAGAGGATATATCTGGCTTTATTAGAGTATAGCTCGAAGCGAAGCTATGTGTAACACTATGTACGTAATGCCAATGAAAGAGTTGCAAAAGCCGTGGTGAAGCATGAAGAGCTATCATACTAGGTAGCGAGACCTCTGTATGACTATCGGATCGGAGATTCAATCGTCAAAACTAAATATAAATCGGGTAGAGCTTAAAAATTAAAATTTTCATGTTAAGTAAAGATATGTATCGCTGTGAGACCTCGCACTAATTGTATTGGAAGACAAAAAGTGAAGACTAGCTGGATCCACGGCGGAGGAGTGTCAATCATTGGAGCAGGGAACGGAAAAATGTCCACTGGTTATTTAGACCAAGACATCTTTCAACTGACGTGTATACTCGGAACGTGTCTGCAGGACACGCACACCGTATTCACTAAGCCCCGGTAATGTTATATATCTAAGAGATAGTATAACCTACTGATGGAGAAATAAAAAGGTACGGACCTTTGGGAGTTTATATAGTTGTTGTAGATCTGAGACTGGTACGAAATATTCGCAGTCCTGGCCTAACGGGCGCGTTGACGGGCACTGACGGTTAAATCAATGCAGCCCTAACCCGCTGTTGCTCGAGGGACGAACTCTGACTTGCATGAGTGGCTGGTTGTGATGCTGAATGGTAACATGTTGACAGTGTTATTAGAGGTAAATAGAAGCAAGTATCTTCTGTCATGTCGCTCTAGCTATTCAGGGCTTTCGGACAAAGATCAGCGCCGTATGCAGTGGAAATGACACTGTGGTAAGAATTCAGGCGAGCCAACGGTTAAAGACTTGTTGGGATCGACAGTGCAGCATAGATGTCTGCATATTACTCCGAGTGATATACTAAACTCATCGCGGTAACATTTGTGAAGTAGCCGGAAATGCCTTTTCCGGCTCGAAGAATTCATTAGTAAATAAATAATCGCTTGCTACAAGTAGTACCTGTCAACAAGCGGCGTGGACGTCTGAGGGATGTACCTGTACAGCAGTCCGGCTGCGTAATGTAGCGGCTGACGGTCTTCCCACGGAATACGCGGCACCTTCTTGAACGTCTCAATGGCCCAAATCTGACTTTCGTGTTGCTCGATGGCCATCTCAAGGTTCTCATCCTTGACACCACAGCCAAGTACACGTTCACCCTGATACATGTAGGCGCCTCTTCGCATAATAACGCCTGGGACCTCGGTTTTACTTCCTTTGGCGTTCTTTGGCCCGCTCTTCACCGTCGGCAATTCTCGTTTGGGCTTGCGTATGTTTTCCATCTGTGCTACTAGAGACTTGCTCTTCTTCGACGGCTTGCCTGGATTCCTTACCCATTTCCATTCTATCTCCATGACCTCATCGTACGCTGGAAGGAGCCTTACGCGCACCATTTGTTCGTTCAGCACGTTCCGTTCTACCTCGCCCGCCTGAATTTCGCCAGAACCTATTTGGAATTGAATAATATCGCGAGGCAACAGCGTAAACGCCCAGGTTAACGTGAACTTGTCGTCTTCCAGCGCCTCCACTTGAGGCCTCTTTGGTCTGTGGAAGCGACAGAGAAACTCTTGCTGATCGCTCTCTTTTTCCCTTGGTACTATCAACACGCCAGCGGGACCTGCACATGTGGCGTGATAGGACCGGGTACATGATGGAAGTGAGCATTGAAAACAAGCGCCGCTTGGGGAGCTGCACTGCAGACACTTCAAATCATAGCGCGACTGAGGAATGTTGTTAAGACCGATGGCAAAATCTCCAACCAGCTGGACTTCGGGTATATATAGCGCACAGAGCCTGTGAACAGCCTTTGAATTGCATTTGACAACGTCCTGATCGTACCTGTTGGGACATAGACAGCACTCGACGATTTTCCTGATGACCCTCCGTTTGTTTTGATGGCTGATACGTCGCTTCTTTACCGGAGGTTCAGAAGGCGGCGTTGGCAGGCTCTTGACCCCATGGTCACTTTCATCTTCAGAAAACTCACCGCGTAGGTGCCTCTCAAGCTGGAACACGTCGATACCAACTGAATCAGAGATGCAGCGACACTTATTGGAGGTCTTTCCATAAGGAATCCAGCTCTCTGTGGCAAAGTTTACCGATTCGGCCACATTGTACCCCAGATTGTAACCGGAATGATACCCATACGGGAATGTGATCATAAACTCTCCTTGATAATGAACCACCTTATTGACTTTGATTCCCATCTGCTCCAGGAAGTATGGCGAGGCATGGTAAGTCTTGTGTCGCAAAAACTCCTTACAGCGCTTGTAGTCCTCGGGGAACGAGTCCCGCATAACCTGATAGAACTTGTCCTGGTCTTCCTGCGATATCGAGTACCACTGCTTAGGAGCTCCAAAATGAATGTAATTAATAGAAAACAAGTCCATGTCTTCTAGATGCCATGCAAATGTACTTTTCCACATGCCGCAGTACAGATACGCCGTGTTGACACCAGGAATGTTGATTTTAAGAGTATTGAGGATATTGTCAAGATGTGCCACGTTCCATACATCACAGTCATCATCAAACAGGCTTCCAGGCATGTCGGCTCCATATAGCGGGCTGGCGTACGTTATTGACTTCCAATATAGCTTTTCGAGCTCCTGGCACCGTTCTTGCGTGAACTCGCTGTGATCAAAGCGATAATCAAAATCCACAAAATTGTCCAGTTCCTGCTTAGTCTTCCTTTTGCTGGCAGGCTTTCGTCGTTCTCCACGTTTCGCAGGCGGTTGATGATCCACCGACTCGCATAGTTCTCTCCACTCGGCAATATTGTACTTTCGCTGCTTTTCAATGTTTTGCATCTTGAATAGACCACCGCTGCCGGAGACGTCCTGTGTGATTGGGTTTTTGATGACGATTTTGGTCTTGATGGACTCGTCGAGTTTCGGTAGACTGTCGAGCCTGTATTAGCGCCGCCATCAGTCTCTAAGCCCTAGTGTCTCACTAGAACAACTTACTTCCGCTACGCGGAATACTCACCACTCCTGAGGCGGAATAACTTTGACTATCCCCCGCTCCATACCAAACCGCTCAATACGGCCAACGTACTGCGCAAAGTCCTTGAATTCATCCATAGTCTAAGTTAGCGCCGTATCCGGTGTCCACGTGACTTACCGGCCTAAAGACGGGCACTCCACCCTGGTCCGTATACTCAGGATCATTTGTGGGCGTGTAGTCCGGCATTCCGAACTATATTCAGATGCTGAGTGTGGAGATGGTGGATTTATTGTGATACTGATTGATATGGTTTGCTGATGTCCCAGCGCGTATCTGTGCGGCTCGTGATATGAGCTTAACGGTTCAACCTCGAACCATTGACAGTCGCCTCACGCGCAGCGATTAGGTGAACCCGGTTGTTAGAAGGTTGTCCTGATGTGATACGTGATGTCTGGGTTATCTCAGGATAGCATCGCTAGTTTTTTTCGACGCAATGTCAGGAGTTATGAGATTGATCTTACGGAGGAGGAGGTACAGTTCTGCCGGGAAGCTGTAGAAGAAGATGTGACGTGTCCGCTATGTGCCAGAGATATAGGAGCGCTGGCTATGAACGAGAGAATTGGCCATGTTGAGCGTTGTTTGTTGTCGCCACCATCGCCACCAAAGACAGTCATCTCAGACACTGAAATACACGTTGAAGTATTGTCAAGTTCACCAGTGGAAGGCTCCGTCGTCCCGAAGGGCGAGGTTGAGACGAATTTGGTTGGGCAAGAGGTCGTCTGCATCGATTCTAGTCAGGAGCAGTCTCAAGAGACGGCTGTGCCAATCGAGGGCATATTTGATGGCGAACCCTCTGGCATGCGGAGTTTGGATTCCTGTGGCAAAACCGAGGAAGAAGCAGAAGAGAAGGATGTGCCCGTCGAGTGCGAGGAGTCTCAGTCCTGTGAGGATTTCGAGGGCTCAGGACGGATGGAGGAGCGGGACTTGAAGGTTAGGAGAGTAGACGACCCGGCCCTGGAGTGCAGTACAAGTCTAGCGATGGAGATCGCAGCAAGCGCAGAGGGTTCAGAAAGCTCAGAATACGCTGAAGGACGGACCGATGAAGCCGTCGCGAGGATAAAAGTTGAAAGAACCGATGCTGAGCGGGCCGCAGTGGTCAGGAGCAAAGAGGTTCGAGAAGTCAAGTTCCCGTTCTTCAAGGTGCTACACCTGGGATACGAGAAGATCGCGGTCGATGCCTTCTGCTTCGGCCCGTTGCCTGGCGTGCAGAAGTACTTTCTCACGCACTTTCACTCGGACCACTACATGGGTTTGAGCAAGGCGTGGAAGGCCGGCCCCGTTTATTGCACGGACGCCACTGCGAATCTGGTAGAGATGCATTTGAGGGTAGACCCCTCCATGATACGACGAATACCGATGAATGAGTGGGTGAGCGTTGGAAAGCACATTGATGTGCTTGCGCTGGACGCAAACCACTGTCCTGGCTCGGCGATTATGCTATTTCAGGCCCCAGACCAGACAATTTTGCATACGGGTGACTTTCGGGCTTGCGAGAGGCATGTGGAAGAAGTGAAGAGGGCAGTGCAAGGCTCGCTGGATATCGTGTACCTCGACACGACGTATCTGGACCCTTCGCATTGCTTTCCCTCGCAGGACTCAGTGGTGAATACTAGCGCCGAGTACTGCGTAAAACTTGCCAAAACTGGCTCTTTGACTGCGCTTGAGAAGTTCTTCAAGCCCAGTGCCCCCGCGAAACCGCTAGTCCTGGTGGGCTCCTACACTATCGGTAAGGAGCGACTCGCAGTCAAGATTGCCAAAGAGCTGAACTCCAAGATATTTGCACAGAGAGCCAAGAAGAACACGCTACTGGCTATAGACGATCCTGAGCTCACGGATTTGCTATCAGACGATGGTTTCTCAAGCGCCGTGCACATTGTGTCCATGCGGGACATCAAATGGGAGAACCTTTTCAGGTACTACAAACCTTTGAGTGGTCGGTACAGTGTGCTGGTTGCCTTCATGCCCACGGGATGGACATTTCACGCGGGCAAGACAAAAACCGACGACTACACCTTGAAGGAGCTTGAGCAGCAGCGGCAGATTAAGGGAAAGATACACATCTGCAAGGTACCGTATTCCGAGCACTCGAGTTTCCAGGAACTGGAGCACTTTTGTCGGAGCCTGGCGATCAAGCGGGTAATTCCTACAGTGAATACCGGGCAGAAGAGCAGAAACAAGATGGATGTGTGGATAAAAAAGTGGTTGTCCAATAGCTAAACACGGTTCAGCTCTTCAATATAGTACTACATAATAACACTTACAGTACATGCACGCTTTGTTTGTGTTTTGCCTGGCGCTACGCGCTCGTGCTCCAGTAGCGCGGGTGCGCGCCCTGGCCAATCCGTTCTCACACTTACTCAGGGGTGCTGAGCTTGTTTACATTTTGAAGTTTTTGTGCACCACCCTACCTCTAACAACACCACATTCGGCCCCGCTGCCTTTGCCTCACTGGAGAGGTCTACGAATAGAACTGATTTGACTGGTGAGTATCTTGCGTGGCCCGTCTGCCGTCGCGTGGACTCTTTGTTGTGACGCTGGCGCTGTTGTGGCGAGACGAGAGATGTACAAGATGAACGAATCGGCGAGGTATTAATGATTTGCGACACGGCCAATCCGTACAGACACAATACAATCTGTGCCTGGCGATGACGCTGTAAACACTCTCGCTGTGTGTGAAAATTTGCTAACAAGAACAAACACATAGATGGATATCGGACAGGTTCTAGAAAACGCCATCTCGCCGGATCAGCAGATCCGAGCGGATGCCGAGGCCCAGCTTCAGCAGCTAGCTCAGGAGCAGTTCGTGCTATACCTGAGCATGCTGACGGAAGCGCTGGGCTCGCAGTCGCTGCGAACCGAAGTCAGAATGCTGGCCGGTCTCGGTCTCAAGAACCAAATTACCGCCAAAGAGGCACGCACAAAGCTTTTCCAGGCCGAACGATGGGTCAGCCTGGACGCCGTGGCTAAGAACAAAATAAAAGAAGTCGCCCTGACCGCGCTGGTGTCCTCCGACGATCGAGTGGCCAACGCCGCCGCCCAGCTGATTGCCGCTATCGCCGACATCGATCTCCCACGTAACGAGTGGCCCAACCTCACCGGCGTCCTCGTCGCCAACACCGCCGCCGACCAGCCCACGTACGTCAAGCGGGCCTCGCTGCTGACCATCGGTTACATCTGCGAGACCGCCGACCCGTCCAACGCAGGCGTCGCCGCTCAGAGCAATGGTATTCTGACCGCCATCGTTCAAGGCGCCGACAAGCAGGAGCCCTCCAACGTGGTGCGGACCACGGCCCTGAACGCGCTCGTCAACTCCCTCGAGTTTGTGCGCCAGAACTTTGACAATGAGGGCGAGCGAAACGTCATCATGCAGGTCGTGTGCGAGGCCACCCAGGCCGACGCCCACGAGCTGCAGTCCGCCGCCTACGGTGCCCTGGGCCGGATCATGAGTCTCTACTACCAGCACATGCGAAACTACATGGAACAGGCCCTCTACGGCCTGACCATCACCGGCATGGCCTCCTCCGACGACATGGTTGCCTGTATGGCTGTTGAGTTCTGGTCCACCGTCTGTGAGGAGGAGATCGAGATTGCCCTTCAGATGGAAGACCTCGCCGAGACCGACATCCCGCCTTCTCGAGTCAGCTACCACTTCGCCCAGGTCGCCCTCGGCAAGGTGCTGCCTACGCTACTCAGCCTGCTGACGCGACAGGACGAGGACTCCAGCGACGACGACTGGTCAGTGGCCATGGCCGCCGGCGCCTGTCTTCAGCTCTTTGCTCAAAACACCACAAACATGATTGTCGCGCCAACGCTGGACTTTGTCAGCAAAAACATCGGCTCGGCCAAATGGCAGGAGCGGGAGGCCGCCGTCATGGCCTTTGGTTCCATCCTGGACGGACCAGACCCAATGCAACTGCAGCCACTGATCAGAGAGGCCCTGCCGCCATTGCTCAACCTGATGGCCGACCCCTCGCTGCAGGTTAAGGACACAGTCGCCTGGTGCATTGGCCGTATGGCCGACCTCGTCATTGACGGCATCGACGTCGACGCCCACATCCCCGGAATCATTAACGCATTACTACAGGGTCTCTCCGACCACCCCAAGGTGTCCACCAACTGCTGCTGGACAATCATGAACCTGACCGAGCAGCTCGCCCAGAGCGGACCGCAGATGGAGACCTCGCCAATGTCGCGATACTACGGCGCGCTCGTCCCGGCCCTGCTGCAGACCGCTTCGCGGTCTGATAACGAGTCTTCGTGCCGAACCTCCGCCTACGAGGCCCTCTCCACCCTCGTTATCTTCAGCGCCCAGGATATGCTCCCCATGGTGGAGGGCCTGTCCGGCGAGGTGTTGAACCGACTCTCGCAGACCCTCAACATGCAAAACCAAATCGTGGGCACTGATGACCGACAGAACCTTGAGGAACTACAGATTAACCTACTGGGCCTGCTCACTAACATTATCCGACGGGTAGACGAGCGGGTCATGTCCGGCGCCGACCAGGTGATGACCCTGTTTTTGCAGCTGCTGACTAACAAGCTGCCCAACTCCATGATCGAGGAGGACATCTTCATCGCCATCGGCGCCGTCGCCGGCGCCGTCAACGGCCACTTCAAGGTCTTTATGGGCGCGTTCATGCCGTTCTTGGTGGGCGCCCTGCGGGAGTCGGAGTACCAAATCTGCAATACCGCCATCGGCCTGGTGGCTGATATTTCCCACGCCCTGGGCCCCGAGGCTGTCGACTATACCAACACCATCATGCCAATTTTCATGGAGAACCTGCGCAAGAACGACGTTCCGCGGGAGATTAAGCCCATGATTTTGTCTTGCATCGGTGACATTGCCTCGTCCATCGGCGGCCTGTTTGTGCAGTACCTGCAGACGGTGATGCCCGTGCTGGCTGAGGCCTCCACCTTGCGAGCCGACAGCGAGTCCACGCTGGAATTCCTCGACTACGTTGACAGTCTGAGGGAGGCAATCGTTGATGCCTACGTCGGCATCGTGGCCGGCCTCAGAGATAACGCGAACGATCTGTCCGCATACATTCCAGGCATTTTTGAGTTCCTGCGGCTCATTGTCACTGATAACGAGATGGTCAAGGCCGAGAACATCATCAGGTCGATTGTCGGTCTGTTGGGCGACGTTGCTTCTATATACCCAGGCGGCCAGGTCAAGGCCGTCTACCACGAGGCTTGGGTTTCTGAAATCATCAGAAAGGCCCGAGACCGAAGCTTCACCCAGAGCACCAAGGACACTGCCAAGTGGGCCCGAGAGCAGCAGAAGAAGCAGGTTTCCTTGTAACCCTGAGCATCATGCGCTCGGGTTGTGGGCACCTCAACACCACCAAGTCAGTCCACGCAAAAGGCAATAGTACATTCCGTAATACCATCAAAAAGAGTCTGGCCGAGGCTGGGCGAGTCTACATAATAAATAGCGAATACAGTAGGCTATACACGTGACATACGAGCGTAGCGATCTGGTGGTGGTTTTATCGGCTGAGGTGTGTGGGCCCTTGTCGTTATCTGTGAGACAATGTATGCCTACATTGTCTAACCTATGAAATAAATATATTAGTGAGAGATTCGAATCGAACGCTAGCCCTGCTAGTTATTAAGGTGGGTGATGATGATTTGCGGTGGACTTATAGTGGTGAGCAAGTAAATGCTTGTTTCCGCCTCGCTGTACGGACGAGCGAAGAGCGCTGACTCGCTATGAGAAAAAAATGGCCTTGGGATCATTAGGCCTACCGTCCGGCCCAATATCAAACAGCTGCATTCTCTTCCTGGTGTAAATCGCTCTTGCCTCGTCGAACGCCACGCCCTGTTCTCTCATTATCCGTTTAATTTCCTTCTTTGCCCTCTGGTCCAGCCCTTGTCTACTGTCACCGCTCTCGATATTCCCAGCGAGATCAAATGTATTGCTGGAGAAGCCTTCCTCGCGGTCCTGTAGGAAAGAATAGCCCGTGTACCGGTTGAGGTACGGGTTCACCAACGGTGCTTGTTAGCAACATCCACGGCTTGGTACTCACTCCAGAACCTTCGAAAACCATAAGCCAGCAAAACCACGCTCAGTAGCACCACGCCCCACAGGAGGAGCACTTGACTGTAGCTGTCTTCCATGCCGTCTTCCATGGTGTCTCCGAACAGGTGCGCGCCCTCCCTGCTTCTTCTTTGACTCTGAATCACGTGTCTCGGGCGGTGCGGTTCAGTTAGGACGCCAGTATACAAGGACGTCAATCCCTCAATATCCTCCTCTACTACTAACCGCTAACCATTCGGCCGCTTCGGAATCTACTAGCTCTGCTACCGCCAGTACGAACACTATCGGTTCGCGCGGAAGGAACTCCGGAGATCATCTGACGCCGTGTTACGTCAATTGAAGGCCGGTGCATCCGTTACTTCATAGTGGGTATAAAAGGCAGACCGCTGCTCTTTGGTTGCTGCGAATCTATTTACTCGGACTGGTTTCAGAAGAAGCTGGACTCGACGGTTTCAGCAGCGTCCAGGCCACAAAACAGATCAAGGCGGCACAGCTAACCCTTGCGAATTCAGCGGTACCATCAGCGCTTTCTCGGGCGTCAAGTTTCAATTATCAGAATCACTCAAGCGATTGTCGAAAAGTGGCTAGATCGAATTATCTGGATCGCGATTGGATCGAGTACGGGACTATATCAGGCATCACTCATAACAGGAAACCATTATTCTTAAACTACGCGGTAACGCTCATCTCAAGGTAACTCGCAATGACGGTCCGACTTCGAACCATCCCCGGGGACCTGAAGAAGGAAATCAAGGAAATCCAGCGACAGCTGGAATCGACTCCACTCGAGCGAGCTGACAGCCGGACAATCCTCAAGAAGGACAACTTTTATGCCGAAAGCGGGTCAGTGACCCCTGAGCAAGAGGATAAAGAGCTTGAGAAAAAGAAGGGCCGACGATACCGGTTCAAGAATGTCAGCACAATGCAGAAGGAGTCAATTCTGGACCAAAACTCCAGCCGGAAAAGTACCTTCTTTGGCTTCTACACGGTCTTTTGGCTACTGACGCTCTTCATCACAGTCAAGACCTTCATCACTAATTACCACAACAAGTCAATTGTCTTGGGAAGCCACGTCCTCGACATTCTATACAAAGATTTGTTCAAGATTGCAATCACGGACCTGCTCATGTATTTGGCGACATACTTTGTCGTTGGTCTACAATGGGCCTTGCGGGCTGGCTATGTCAACTGGGACAGGACCGGCTGGTTGATCCAAAACACCTACCAGACGATCTATCTATTCTTCTTCATCTACCTATCGGACTTTATGGAGTTTCCCTGGGTTGGTAATGTCTTCCTCCTGCTGCACTCACTCGTGCTCATCATGAAGATGCACTCATATTCATTCTACAACGGCTATTTCTGGAGATCCTCTCGGGACATGGAACGGTTCAAGAAGGAGCTGGCCGTTGCAGATACCGAGCAGAAGAAGCAAGAACTTATCAACATGATAGACTTCCACAGGCAGGAGATGGATATTCAATCTACCACACTACGTTACCCCCAGAATCTCACCGTCTCGAACTACTTTCTGTTTACCATGTTCCCCACGCTGGTGTACCAGATGGAGTATCCTAGAACAGATCGTATTCGATGGGGTTATGTCGCCAAGAAGATTACCGCCATTTTCGGCGTGTACTTTGTCATGATTGTGACCGCCGAGCAGTACATGTATCCTGTGGTTGTCAAAGCCATGACCCTGAGGGAGCTGCCGCTCAGTGTGAAACTCGCAGAGTACCCGTTTATACTGCTGGATCTCATCGGCCCTTTCGTGCTGATGCTGTTGCTGGTGTTTTATCTCATTTGGGACGCCATCCTCAACTGCATCGCCGAGCTGACGTATTTCGGAGACAGACAGTTTTATGGCGAATGGTGGAACTGCATCACGTGGGATCAATTTGCAAAGGATTGGAACACACCTGTCTACAGGTTTCTGCTCAGACATGTGTACCACTCGTCCATGTCCGCTTTCCATGTTTCCAAGTTTACGGCGACGTTTCTAACCTTCTTCTTCTCCTCGTGTGTCCACGAAATGGTAATGCTGGTCATCTTCAAGAAGTTGCGAGGCTACCTCCTCATCACGCAAATGTTACAACTCCCACTGATGGCGCTGAGCAGAACGAAATTTTTAAAGTGAGTATTTACATTTCCCATCCGTGGAATGAGAGTGGAAGCTAACTAGACACCGCGACGTCATGGGCAACGTGCTCTTCTGGATTGGCATGATCAGCGGCCCCTCGCTGATGTGCTCTCTATACCTGGCATTCTAATTATCGAAAGATCTCGTCGAACGGCCTCGTGTCTGCAAAACAGGACTCAAACACCTCGTCAACAACTCTTCGAGCCTGGATATCGTCCTTACAGTTTGGGTTTTCCCGCACTGACAGGAACGCTCTTCGCTTGACGCACTCCTGGTGGCCCTTGGAGAAGTGCATGAAATGCTTTCGAACAATCTCGTTCATGGCCCGGCACTCTCCGGAAAGCGAGCTGGCCCGGATCTCCGCGCAGGCGTGGTGGCGTAGGTTCATCCAGTCCACGTTGAATTTGCAGTGATCGTAGGCGTGTACTAATTCATGTGTTAACGTATCTTCAAAGCGTAGCTTGTCCGGCAAGTAGTTCTGGCAGAGAAGAATACCGAGATCTGGGTTGAATCCACCGGCCTTGGTCTCATCGCAGTGATCGCAAATGACTGTATTGTTGTTGATGTTTCCACCGGCTCGCTGGATATGCTCAACCATGAACCGGACGGACGGGCTGTAGGCAAAGGCCCACTTCTTGTTCTCCTCGCACCTCTGGCAGTCTTGTTCTCGTTTTCGTCGTTTGGCGTCGTCTATGTAGGTCGGGTCTGAGGAGGTTCCGGTTTTGTAACCGACGGACCGGAGGAGCCACTTGAAAGAGCTCAGCTCGGCGGGGTCGGCACCAGCCGACCCGGCGGTGGAGGCAGCCGCGGGAGTGACTACCGGAGCAGATTCTTGTTTATCTGACATGGCTGTCTGTCCTGTGTGTTGTATCTGTCCTGTCTTGTTCTGGTAGAGTCGTCTATGTGGTGTGAGGTGAAGGTTGAACGTGCGGCTTGAAAAATTCAAATCACCATATTAGGCATCTCGAACGCTCAATCATCATTTATCAGAATAGCTTGTTGCTGATTGAACTAAGAACGTTTATCTAGCCGTGATGAACATCTGGATAGCAGCTTCTGACAATAACCGAGCCCTGGTCGAGTCCTACCTAGAAGCCGGCCAGACGCCAAACGATAAGGACGCCAATGGATACACGCCACTGCACGCAGCTGCATCTTACGGACACCTTGATCTTCTCGCATTCCTCGTTGCGAAGGGCGGCGACATCAACATTCAAGACGGAGACGGTGACACCCCGCTGCATGTCGTTGAAGACGTCAACACCGCCAAGGAACTGATTGAGAAATACAATGCTGACTATAACGCTAAAAACAGTGAAGGCCAGACGCCGCTGGTGAAGATGGAAGAGGACAACGACGAAGATGAGTACACAGCCATTATTGCATACCTAAGGACCGTCGCCGGTCTGCCGGCCTTGGAAGCGCAGAACGGAAGCGTTGACAATATGAGTGTCAGATATTCTTACGAAGACCAGATGGAAGAGATGGACAGTGAGCAGCGTGCGAGGATAGAGCAGATCATCCACGGCGAGAACCCTGAGGAGGCGCTGAGAGAGCTGGTTCAGAACGCTGTTCATAATCAGATGAACCAGACCGAGGGTACTCCAAATAAGAGGTCCAAGAACTGATCGGCGAGTATCCCGATGAGCAGTCCGGGCCGAGGCGAGATAGCTTTGTGTCAATACTAATTTTCATGTCAAACTACCGAGAGTAATTTCGCTTCAGTTCGCTGTTCTCGATCGAATTGTCGCTTTTTGAATGCTATACATGTGCATATCTTGTACAGCTGAGCAATCGAGCAGTGAAAAGAGAAGAGACTGTGTTTTGCGGGCCAGCAGCGCACGGAAAATACTCTAATCTCTTGGACCAGATCGATGGATTCCAGACTGAAGGATGATTTACCTCTTTCGCATTTAGCCTTCGGGTTTCATGCTTGTGTCCCATTAGGATCATCACAAACAGTTATAATCGTCGTTAGATTTAATATGTACAGTCATGCATGGCTTCCTTACGTAGACTTGGATAAGAAGCCCTGGTACGCCTCCTGGGGAACTCTGACGTTACCAATGGCTCTCATCTCCTTCTTACCCTCCTTCTGTCGTCTCAGCAGCTTTTGCCTTCGCGTAATATCAGAGGCATGCAGCTTCGCCAGGACATCTTTTCGCTTAGCCTTTATTGTCTCTCTGGCAACGATCTTGTTTCCAGCCCGTGCCTGAATGATAACCTCGTAGAGCTGGTATCGCAGGTATTCTTTGAACTTCTTGACCCATTCTCTGCCACGGAGGTCAACCTGGCTTATATGCATGACTTGCGCCAGAGCATCGACACCTTTGCCGTTGACCAACAGTTCGAGCTTGACAATCTTGGACGTCGAGTAGCCGGCGTCTTCATAGTCCAGCGAGGCGTAACCTTTAGTGGATGATTTCAGTTTTCCAAAGAAATCGTCTACCAAGTGTGCCAGAGGAAGGCGGTACCTCAGTAGCGCCTGACCGGTGGAAAGGTACGTGACCTCAACCTGTTCGCCTCTATTTGCCTCACATAGTCGCATCACGGCGCCCATGTAATCCTGCGGCATTGTCATGATGGCCATGACGAATGGCTCCTGGAGGGCCACGACGTTGCTTCGTGAAGTGGCTGTGCATGGAAACGAGTCTGGGTTTGTAATGACTTCTTCCCGACCGTCGGCCCAAATAACTTTATACGGGACAGTTGGCGCGGTGATGATAAGCGATTCTCCGTGCTCTTTTTCCAGTCGTTCTCGGAAAACAGAGGCATGAAGTGTGCCCAGGAAACCCAATCGCCAGCCCTGGCCCAGGGCGTTGGACGTCTCCTTCTGAATAGTCACACTTCGGTCATTCAAAGTGAGCTGCTCAATGCTTTCCTGGAGACTATCAAAGTTTGCGCCCTCAGCAGGAAATGCACCCACAAAAACAGTGGGCTTGACTTCCTCAAAGCCGGGCAATGGCTCAACGTCCTGTCCGACGTTGAACAACGTGTCGCCAATGTGAGCGTCGCTGCTCTTCTTCATGCCTAAAACAAGATAGCCGACCTGGCCCGCTCGCAGAACATCGCACGAGAGCTTGTCAGGGTACATGATACCCACGTCTTTGACTTCGTATTTTAGTCGGGTGTGCGCGGACATAATTTTCTGGCCCTTCTTCAGTGTGCCGTCAACCAGATATACAAGAAGAACCACACCCAGGTAATTGTCGAACCATGAGTCCACCAGCAACGATCGAAGCGGCCTGTTCAGGTCACCGGTTGGGGCAGGAATGTTTTCCACGATAGATGGCAAAATTTGCTCCACATTGATACCCGTCTTTGCGCTGATTTCGATCGCCTTGTCCTTGTCGAGCTCAAACATGTTTTCAATTTGCTCCAGAGCTTTCGGTACGTCAGCATGCGGTAGATCAATCTTGTTGATGATTGGAATCATCTCCAGCCCTAGACTATACGCGAGGTAGAAGTTCGCGACAGTCTGAGCCTGAACACCTTGACTGCAGTCAATCAGTAAAAGGGCTCCACCACACGAGGCATAGGACCGCGATACTTCTTGTCTGAAATCCACGTGACCAGGCGTATCAACCAAATGCAACAGGTAATCTTTACCTTCGTGGTTGTAAAGCATTGTGCATGTCTGGGCCTTCACGGTGATTCCACGCTCTCTCTCCACATCGAGCTTGTCCAGCACCTGCTTGTTGCCGCCCTTCTCAATGACACCAGTCAGCTCCAGCAGCCGGTCGCTCAGCGTAGACTTTCCATGGTCGACGTGGGCC
This sequence comes from Blastobotrys robertii, assembly GCA_030564385.1. Taxonomy (NCBI): domain Eukaryota; kingdom Fungi; phylum Ascomycota; class Dipodascomycetes; order Dipodascales; family Trichomonascaceae; genus Blastobotrys; species Blastobotrys robertii. Next base: position 240,479 of record JAJLUQ010000009.1, read on the forward strand.
ACAATCGAGAAGTTTCGGTACCGATCAATAGGAATGGCCTCGATCCGTTTCTGCAGCTCTTGCGGCGCTTTAAGGTTCTCGGCAACCTGGGCAAATCTAAGCGCGCTGGACCTGAACCCACGCACACATGACCTCGGAAGACCCCTACTAGTCCATGCCCTCCACAGGTTCATTTACTCGAAATTAACTTAATTTTCAGGGTTAGGTCTCGCCGTTAGCATCTAGCGTTGAGACTTGACGTGATCTGTTAGTTGGGACAATGATTAGGGTTGAGGTTAGGGTATGTGAAATTCCAAGACGTTCCCCGACCCCTCTTGTCCACGGCTAACATTACTAGGATATAATGCTGCAACAACTGGCTTCGTGCCTGCTGCTGGCGGTCGCGTACGCCGAGGAGATTCAGACTCCCATCATTGAGCGGCAGATTCCGTTCCACGAGCTTCCCTTCAAGGACCGAGTTCTAGCCTACGACTGGCGAAAGGAGGGGCTCGTTGTGGTGACCATTATAATTTACGTGGCACTGCACTACTTTGGAGTTGGCGTTAACCGGAAGAAGGTCAACGGCTGGATCAAGACTCACGAGGAGGTGCTTTCCAGCCAATTCCACCAGGTTGGTACTAAACTTGGTGGTGACCGAGATTTGTTGGTTGAGGACAGCGCCAACAACTTCTCTACCTATGCCACCGGCCGACAGAACGTCGGCGGCCTAACTGCCCGGTTTGAGGTCAAGCGACGACAGAACCTGTTTGCGCTCGCTGCCGAGTACATGATGGCCTTCTTTGTTGGCGTCTACGACCCCAAAGATCAGATTGACATTGTGATTACCCCTGGCCGGGACGCTACCATTGACTCTGCCATTTTTGCCATTGTCAACAAGGCTCATATGCAGGCTGCCCGAGACGAGAAGTACTACCTCTCTCTGACTCGAACTGTGGACTCCGACAAGCTGCCAAACTATCTGACCTTCATGACTGAAAACAGCGAAATTACCGAGGCTCTGTTCTCCACTGAGCTTTCTGAGGCCGTCCAGGACTCTCAGGCCGTTCTGCACTACCTGGTTGTGACCGACCAGCCAGCCGAGCGACCACGATCCCTGGAGGAGTGCGAGCCCAAGCCACGAATTGTCCTGTCGCTGAGCTTCCCAAAGAACGCCAGCCAGGAGGCCGCGTCTGTTCGAATCGTCAACGCCGCCATTAACTTGGTCGACGCTCTCGTCGCCAAGGGAACCTGGAGACAGGAAATCGCCAAAAAGGTGCGAGCCACCCGAGAGGCCGAGGTGCGAAAGGTCCAGAAGGCCCTCGACGAAATCAAGGCCGAGAAGATCGCGGAGAAGAAAGCAGAGGAGAAGCGAGAGGCCCACAGGGCTATCGCTCGACTCAGCCCAGCTGAGCAGCAGAAGCTCGAGCAGAAGGAGCGAGAGAAGGAGGCCAAGCGACAGAGGAAACAGCAAATGAAGCGAGTTCGTTAGTGTACATAGTGTATAAATTAGGCGGTGCCTTTCAGCACCAGGATGACCGAGTCGCCCCGTAGAAACATTTTGCTGATGAAGCGGTCCTTGTTGACGGGCTTGCCTTTCTTTCCTTTGGCGTTTCGGGGGGTTTCTGTCCACATCTATGTTAGCCGGACCCATGAGCACCTTGTCCTTGAGCGAAGCGAATGGGCGAGTGGTATCAGTGTGGAAGAAAGGCCTTTGAGTAAAGACCGACTCAGTGAACAGCGCTAGTGCCATGCTGTCCAGCCTCTCTAGTAGTTCATCAGTCCAGTCAAAGTGGACCCATGATGTTTGAGTCCTCTCCAACATAAACTCGTTATCATCTTAATCGCGCCTTCTGCTCGCCATCGCCGTCGGTTCGCCACAATGTTCGCGTGGCTCTCGCTGAGATACTTACCTCCTTAACATTCTCCAAGACCATATTCGAATGCCTGTCAAAGGCCTTCACTCGCGCCAGGAGCTTCTTGTTGTTTCTACACGAAATCAACACCTGTGAGTGGTTTTGCACAGCGCTCTGCAACAGACTCAGCGGACCATGGTTGAACTCATACTCCTCTAGACGTGCGAGCTCTAGATCATTCAGCTCGCTCCTCGGTCGTCCTTGAAGATCACTAAGTTAGAGAGAAACATAATTTAGCTACTCACGCCATGTTGTGGTGGTGGAGATGAAAGATTCAAGTTGATGTATCACGTGATGACTTTGTCGCCTGTCACGTGATACTTTCTGAACCTAAATGTTTTTATTACCTGGTGTGAAGGAGACTATCGTATTGCCAAGACTCCGTTGAAACCATTAACGAGAAGATTGAGACTGGCACTTGATTCAGTTCGCTGCTATGTTTAGCTAGTGATGATACAGTTGAATGAGAACGGGAGGGTCATGCCTGGTGTGTCTGCTCGGAAATGTTTAGTGACGAGGGCCATTCTGGTCTGGCATTGGTGTATTACCCGGGAATAGCGCTTCGCAACACTTTTTAGAGTCCTGGAGACGTAAAATCGCTGGTGGAAGCTGCATGCCGAGTCACTCATGCAGCATATATACTGTCTCGCTAGCTATAGCTAGTGCCCATCGGCACTCTGCATGCACGCTCGGTTTAACAAGCATCGGAAGATGTACTCTTCCATCGCAAGTTCCCCACCGAAACTCGTCGTTGTGGGAATATCAAGATTTTCGAGCCGTTGAATTGGCGGTTCACTGTCCGGTAAAAAGAGGTTGGCAACTGTTACAGCCCATTTGATGCTCATAGTGCTAATGCAAATTGCAGTCAATATACATGCATGGTTCAAACAGTTGCTCGCAGTAATAAGTGGATCACCGACCCGCAGACGTATAAGTGCAGTTAGACCATCAGCAGCTCGAAGAATTCTGTGCGCAACTCAAACCCCATTGGTGATGAGCAACAGGAGGCTGAGTGACGTGGTTGAATTCATCGCTCGGCAAGTTCCCGAAGAGGGAGTGTCATCGTATCACCGGCGCGCGTTTTGACTAAAGGAACGATTATAGGCCCGATCTGAGTCTATAGGGGAACTAATTATTGCTACACACGAGCACTAACGTCTAGAGAACACCGATATCACAACTCATATCCGATCCTTCCTCACTTCAGATTCATGCAGTCGCGTTTTCCCGATACAAAGCCTTTCGGCGCTGCACGGAACACGCTTGCGTCCTCTATCCGGCCCCACAGCTAGGCGCGGCGTAATCACATTCATCTAAGCCCACTTGTTCGGGCTTACCAAAGATTACTACACGTGATACTATATAGATTTCTGCGCGATATCATAGGCCGGGTGAGGAGGGATCACCCAAAACGGAAATGATGAAGATGGATTAGATTGTTTCAGATAACGGTCATGAGTTTCAAATGAGCAAAAACACTAATATACATACACTATAAATACAACAGCGGAATGGCCTCGCGACAGTCTAAGTCCTAGCTGCTGGGGCGCCAAGACGACAAGCTATAAGCGCGGCGATCGGATATGCTAAATGCCGATCGCAGCCTGCCCGGCTTCTGACCAGGTACCCTGTCCCGTTTCGGCAATTACAATGCCTTTCCGGTGAGCCTCCACCCCACGCCGACGGGGGTCGAAAAGGGCTCGCACCATCCGCCCCCATTACAATCTGACAGGACCCATTCCAGGCGGGCACCTCTATGCTGTTTCCACCACAGCTTGTGCGCGGTCCACTTCTCCTCGAGCTGAGACTGGACCATCTGCTTGCAGTCCACTTTTTCCAAGGCCTTGACGACCCACTTGCGACAGGCGGCAACGAGTTTGAGGTAGGAGCCTAGGTTCGGCAAGGATACGTTGAATACGTTGCTGCGACCGGCATGTAACGTCAGAAAGCCGGCCTGCAGCAGCGCTCCAGGCCCTAGCTTATACTTCTGTAGGTCCTCCAGCGTGAATGAAACAGCGTCCGGTAAGTCATCTAGAATCTTTTTGTAGGCCGAGGCTTCTTCCGGCGCCAAACTGGCGTCCACGAGAACTTTGTAGTCCTGCGTCTTGACGATGAGCTCGCCCCCGTCCGTGAGGTTCACCAGAAGCTTCCTTAGCTGTTTTTTGCCTATTGCCAAGCGGACTGTACGTTCCAGCTGGGTGGCATTGGCGTATAGGGCTTGGACATGGTTGGCCATGACCACCGGGGGCAGTGACTTGCGGAAGGCGTGCACCTGGCCTGGGACGTCTTTCCCGATCCCTTTGATCGGTATGTCAGTCCACGCCGTGGCGAGTACGTAGTCAATGGCATCTTCAATGCGGTCGAATTTCCTCTGCGGCTCTAGCAGCTTGCCTTTGTGCGGTGTTGGAGCCACAGAAGTGTGGCCCGGGACGTGCTGCCGGCCGCGTTTCGGAACAGGTTTCGGCAAGAGTCTCTCTAGCTGCAACCCCACATGGACGGCGCTTCTCCGCCGGCCGAAAGGCTTGGCGTTATAGGCTGGCATGCGCACACACAATCTGGCGGTCTCTTTGGCGTTGCGCAGTAGCAGCAGACATAGAACCAGCTTGGTGGCAAATCTAGCGTGACAGCGTAAAGTGGTGTGAGTGGTGAAACAATGCGCGCGGTGATTAAAAACCGTTTTCTGTGTCAGTACCTGCAGATTGGGTGTGCGTGCATGTACCCGATATGGAAGTGATGGGGCGATCCGCCGCACCGAAACAGACCTACGCTTCTCGTCGCCCATATATACCCGTCCCGTCCACATGTCCTACGCTCATTAGCTCACCCGCTAGCCTAATACTCTGCTCCCTGGCTTACACCTCAGGCCCTCACACTAATCTTGCTGCGATCGATAAACGACGGACGATAGATGAAGTTTGAACTTTTGAGTGCAATTGCGCTCGCCAACTACGCCAGCGCCTGCGGTGTCACCGTCCACCTGCTGCTTTCGGAGCGAATCAACAAATGGGCGCCCTCCGATGTCTCCCAGGGCTCGCTGGACTCCTGGCGACACGCCGGCGCTTTCTTCCCAGACGCTTTCTACGGCTGTCAGAACCAGGGAGACGCCGCTGAGTCCGCTCATTGGCCACCGTTTCTCAAAACCGCCATTGACTACTGGCACGAGAAGTACGGCTCGGCCAAACCGTCCAAGCGAAGCCTACTCGACAAGGTCCTGAAGCGGGACAACCTCTACACCCAGGGCCAGCAGTTCAAGGCCTTCCTCTACGGTGTCATGTCGCACCAGGTCGCCGACGTCTCCTGGCACTCACTCGGCGTCCAGCAGGGTCTGCTGGCCATGTCCGCCGACGCCGAGTTTGGCGGAGACCACTCAACTGCCCACAGCCACCTGGACGTCGGTGGTGATTTCATGATGATCAGACTGATGCAAGAGTCTGGCCTGAGCATGGACTGGCTCACCAAGGGCTGGGACTATCCTAAAGACGACATCCTCGAGACTCTCAAGCGAATGAATTACAACGTGACCAAGTCTGACCTGGACCTGTGTATGCTGCGAGGCAAGGCTGCCCTCACCGGTGAACTGGTGGCCGCCCAGGCTGCCTACCTGTACTATGCCAATGATTCTCCATTGGTGTTTGACCAGCTCGAGGACTACTATATGGGAGGCACTGTCGAGATGACCATGGCCAACCGACACTGCATGGAGACCATGAACTCCTGGTTCGCCGGCACCACTGCCACCGACGCCTGGGATTTCTGCCAGATTTTCGACGGCCACCGGCCACACAATACCAAGCGATCCTGTATCCCAGAGGGCGATGAGCACGATCTCCACGACTTCCACGAGGCCCTGTACTCTCAGTACTCTGCTGCCAACCCCAAAGACCCCGATAACCGCCCAGAGGAAAAGGAGGTCGACAAGCGATCTGGCCCGTCGCCAACTATTCTCAAGTCTAACCTGAACCAGGGCCTGTACGGCTCTGCCATCACCTCCGGAAAATTCTCGAACGGCCAGCAGTGTCTTGTGTACTCGTCTCCGTTCCAGCAATTTGACTCGGCCAACACCACGCCACGGGGCTCTGTCAACATTATGAAGATTGACGACGCTTTCGGCTCGCAGACGTCCACCGCGGTTCTGCAGCCAAACCAGGACCTCCAGGGCTCGGTCTACATGTTCAACGAACGATTCGGTGACAAGCTGGCCACCATCAGCATTCTTGGAAACGACGTTCTGGTTGCCTCGCGACCTGGTGTGTCGCGAGTTGACCTATACCAGGACGGCACCAACCTCGTTCAGATCAACTGGGCCTCCGCTGCCACCCGATACGGTGACGGCGGTCTGAAACTGCTGGGTGAGGCCCTACTGGCTGCTGACACTAACGGCGACGGCAAGCAGGATCTGGTCATTGGCGCTCCAAAGGCTGACGTCAACGGTGTAGCTCATCAGGGTCAGGTCTTCATCATCAACGGCAAGAAGCTCGAGCAGCTGGTCCGACAGGCTCAGACATCTCACACTCTCACCACTGTCAACCTTGAAGACATTGTCGACACCACCCTGAACATCCCAGACACCTCCTCTGGCTACAGCTGGTTCGGTAACACTCTGGCCTCTGTCACTAAGGGCAGCGACACCTACCTGCTGGTTGGTGCTCGAGGCAAGGTATACGGATACAAGGGCAACGCTGGCTACAGCTACTCCTTCTCTGTCAACGGCGACGACACCTCTAAGTACAGTGACTTTGGAAACTCCTTCCTGGCCACCAAGGACTCTACCTTTGACGGATACTTTGCCGTTGGTTCCAGTACCGAGGACGTCAAGCTGCCATTGAACGTGCCATGCCCACAATGCGGTGCCGCCTACGTTTTCCAGATCCAGGACGGCGGCAAGGGCGCCGACCGACGTAAGAAGCTGACACTGTCGACGCTCAAAAAGGAAACATTCGGACGATTCGGACGTTACGGAACAATCGACGGAAACACTCTGTACATTGCTTCTCCTCATGCCAAGGACCGAAAGGGTGCCGTCTGGACAGCCTCCGTTGACGGCGGAAACAGCGATGTTAACGAGTACATCAGCGAGGGACCCTCGCCTTACTCCAACGGCTTCGGCGCTGCTCTGGAGGTTGTCAACTACAACAACGCCCGAGTTCTGGCCGTGGGTATGCCACACTACAACGAACTGCAGGGCGCCGTTGCCTTGTACAAGATCTAAACCTTTCACCGCTAACTTTACACCTCCGCTAACTTTACTAATCACGTGACACCAATAAATTAATGCATGCTAAACCTTAAATCTAATTAGCCGTTACCGGGACGCCAGCCTGCCGTGCGCAAAAGGGGGCGGATGTCTGAGGCCGAATCGCGTCATTCTGGGGAGAGTTGCGACTAAGCTATAAACCACGAAAAGGGCCGCGAGAAGACACAGGCTGAAGAGGATAATTTCACAGCATGATTATGGGGCCCACGTGACTTCAGAATTTCCCGTTTTCGGACTCTTGCAGTGCCGATCGCGATAGCGGATGCTCGCGGCCAATCGCGGAAAGGCAAGGCTGACAAAAATTAACGTGCAGCATGTGCGGTATCCTACGGAATTAACTCCGGTTAGGCATAGTTGAGGCTGACAGCGTTGTATTCTGGAGAATTTGTGCTTGAGCGCTATAAGCGATCCTGATCCGGCTAGCTGGCCCGAGTCAGACCCGGCACGATTCGGGTGCTATCCGGGTTTGATTCGGGCAGCGGCGAACCCCTAGTCAAACGGTTTATTTTTCATCTGATGCAGCATGCGTTATTGCCGGCAGCAGAAAAGGGGTGTTGTAAGCGGTCGCCCGTGCTTGTCAATTCCATGTAATGGCGGACACCGGCTATAGCTTGTTGGCAATTATAGTACCATGTGTATCGTGGCGAGCTGATGGAGCGGTACACAATATTGAGCACGCGTAGCCACCTAGTTGAGATAATTGTTGCCGAGGTATTTTTTCTTTTTCTTGTCTGACAGGTAGTTAAGCTGGGGTTCACACGTATGCAAAGTAATTTTCTGGCGACCGTCGCCGCGAGGCAATGTCGTCTAGTGTACATGTTTACATAATTGCACAGGATGGAACGGCGGGGTGACCGAGCGATGCGACAGCCTTGTGATGCCAGTTACAGGTGTCCAGCCGTGTAAGGCTGATAGGTTCTAAGCGTGAGGTCTATGCGGCCTAGCTGAATTGGTCACTTCGCGGCGGCCTAATTAGCCACATAGTAGAGAGTCATCTGGCCGTTGATGCTGCCGAAAGGCTTCTTATAGGGCACGCCGAACTCCTCGCAGACCTTCTGACACTTTTCGACGAGCATTTTCCTCTTTTCGAGCTCCAGGTCCGAGATGGTTTTGTCGCGTGACCTGGATTTGCTTTCGAGCTGTATGATTGCCTTGTGGCCACGGCTGAGGACGGACTCTATGGCTGCTTTTTTCTGAGAGTCAAAGTCCGCCTTGCCAATGTTCCAGGATATCGGCACGGTTTTTTCCTTTTGCGCCACTGCTTTTTTCGGCTTGTCTTTCTCCTTGCGCGGGGCGGGCTCATCACCCAGTGGAACAACCTTGCATAAGACATTTGGGTCTTCAGTCTCTTCTGTGGAGGCCTTGTAGTTCACCACTACAACCTTATGGTGTCTATCCACTTGCCGTAGGAATCGCTTCAAATCAACTTTCTTCAGCTCGCCCTGCTCAACGATGGTCACCTTGCCTCGGTTCGGAACCAATTGAAGGATTTCCTCATTGATGTTCGCCTTAGACCGCGCAAGCCGGCCGGAGTTAAACCCTCGATAACCGCCGATGGACCCCGCCCGCGAGAACGTCTGCGATGACCGCCACGAGAACGGCTGTAATGCTTGCCACGATAATGGCTGCCTCAATCGCCCATGGTGAACAAAAGCTGCCAATAGTCGTGATGCACTCGTCACCATTGTGAAGAAATTTAATTGGGCGCGCGCGAAAAGAAAGTGGACCTCCACTCCGGTATCGGTGAATCAATGCGGGTTCATCACACTGCAGATTATGTGATTAATTAAGTCCGCACTTTTTACTACTTGTAGCGCCAGCATCTGCTAGCGGACAGTTAGCCGATCCGCGCTTGCCGCGGAGTTTCCGTTTTTCCCCGTAATCATCACAATCTCAACAGCAGGCCCAGACCTTAGCTTACTCGGTACCGCCTTGGCCGTTACCCCTACAACCGGCTAATAATGAATCATGCAGCACTCTGATGTCACGCCATCGGTTTACGCATTCTCTGCATAGTTCTGGGGTCACGTGATATTCGGCAATACGAGCACGAGATTGTTCCAACGGTTTTGGCACTCAGACATATATATATTATGGGTATTCATAAATTTATCTCAGATCAACGGTTTAATGAGCGACGTGGTTGTCCCCGAGTACACCGAACAGGTGGCGAGCTCCAAGGAATGGGCTGAGAAGACCATTGCTAAAGATTTTCTCGGCCGAGTCAAAAACTATGTCGTCAGTCTGTTTCCTATTGCGCAATGGATATACCGCTACAATCTGACGTGGCTGTACGGCGATTTGGTTGCCGGCATCACCGTTGGCGCCGTTGTGGTGCCTCAGGGCATGTCCTATGCCAAAATTGCCTCTCTCGCTCCGCAGTACGGTCTGTACTCTTCATTTGTCGGTGTCTTCATCTATTGTTTCTTCGCAACCTCCAAGGATGTGTCTATTGGCCCTGTCGCCGTCATGTCGCTGCAGGTGGCTAAGGTTATTGCCTCTGTGGTCCACAAGCTGCCTCACTTGAAGAACGATGGCGCCCTCATCGCCACCACGCTGTCCCTGCTCTGTGGCGCCATCGCCTTGGGTCTGGGTCTGTTGCGACTGGGCTTCATCCTTGAGTTCATCCCCATCCCCGCCATTGTCGGCTTCATGACCGGTTCCGCGCTGAATATTCTCTGGGGCCAGGTGCCCGGCCTACTCGGCATCTCCACCTACTTCAACACGCGAGCAGCCACTTTCCACCTCATCATCAACACCTTCAAGTACATCAAGCACTCCACGCTGGACGCCGCGTTCGGTTTCGTGCCGCTGTTCATCCTGTACTTCTCGCGATGGCTCTTCACTTTCCTCGGCAAGCGGTACCCCAAGTACAAGAAGGCATTCTTCTTTGCCTCGGTCCTGAGAAACGCCTTTGTCATCATATTTGCCACGCTCATTTCCTGGGGAATCTGCCACACCCACACGGCCAAGAAGGGCTACCCAATCTCCATTCTGAAGACCGTCCCACGAGGCCTCCAGGACGTTGGCGCTAAGCACTGGGACCGAGAGATCGTCAACGCCCTCGCCCCAGAGCTGCCAATCTCCGTGGTCATTTTGCTGCTGGAACACATTGCCATCTCCAAGTCTTTCGGCCGTGTCAACGACTACAAGATCAACCCCAACCAGGAACTGGTTGCCATTGGCGTCACCAACTTGGTCGGAACCTTCTTCAACGCCTACCCAGCTACCGGCTCCTTCTCTCGATCCGCTCTCAAGGCCAAGTGTGAAGTGCGAACTCCTCTGGCTGGTATCTTCACTGGTGCTGTGGTCCTGCTGGCTATCTACGCCCTCACCTCCGCCTTCTACTGGATTCCAAACGCTACTCTGTCTGCCGTCATTATCCACGCTGTCGGCGACCTGATTGCCCACCCAAAGACCTCGTTCAAGTTCTGGAAGTGCTCCCCAGTTGAGTGCGTCATCTTCCTGGGCGCCGTCCTCTTCACTGTATTCCTCACTATCGAGTCTGGTGTCTACTTCGCCTTTGGTGTCTCCATGGTTTACATGCTCCTGCGAATCGCCTTCCCCACTGGCCAGTTCCTGGGCCGAATTCAGTACGTCCAGGTCAACAATCCAACTATCCAGAAGGTCGAGAAGTCAGACGCTACCAAGGTCCCATCAAACTCCTCTGCCCAGGAGGACGTCAAGGAGAATATAAACTACAACGTTACCAGCCTCAACAGAACCGTCAAGTACAAGTGGGTCCCTATCAACCACAAGAACATCAACCCCGATATTCTCATTCAGCCACCACCACCAGGCGTGTTTGTCTTCCGACCCAACGAGTCCTGGTCCTACCCTAACGCTTCCCGACAAGCTGACATTCTCATTGACAAGATCAAGACCGAGACCCGACCAGGCATTGACACTGCTCAGACCGTCAAGCTCGGAGACAGACCATGGAACGACCACGGCCCACGACATAAGGTCTACGATCCCAACTTTGTCGACCCACGACCTGTCTTGCGAGCGGTCATCTTTGACTTTTCTGCTTCTCCACACACTGACTTGACCGGTGTCCAGAACCTGGTCGACATCCGACAGACTCTCAACAAGTACGCCAACCGACAGGTTGAATACCACTTTGTGGGCATTCTGTCTTCCTGGGTCCGACGGGCTCTGATTTCTGAGGGATTCGGCGGCAACAGCGATTCTCAGCCAGAGAATAACTATGTCGAAGTCACTCTGCGAAACCCAGCCCTCGGCGGATTCTACAGCGAGGAGCTAGCAGCACCAAAGAAATCCTACCGAGACGAGGAGGAGCGAGACACCTCCTCTCGGTTCGACCCAGCTAACAATGAGTACGTGCCTATCGTGGCAACGGACACTCCATTCTTTCACTTGGAAATTCCTGATCTTGACGAGATCTAGAGCGGACTTGACGATTAGATACTAACGATGTAATATACGCACAGCGCCTTAATTTGATGTTTTGATTTTTGACCAGTTAAACCAAATTCTTCTTGACGATTCCCAAGGCGTTGCGCTTTTTGATGACAGGTTTTGAAAGGACCTTTATGGCGGGAAGGACAGGCTTGGGCGCGCTTTCTGAAGTGGGCCTGACTACTTCTCCGTTTGAAGTTCTCTTAAAGGCTAGTCTCGCAGCCATCTCGTCGTCCTCGTCGTATACAGTTTCTTGCTTCGTGATCTCCTCTCTCGCCGCGTCTATTAGACTTCCGGATGCCCTGTCTATCCGCGCGTTGCGTGCCCTCAGCTCGTCCAGTTCGTCTTCGACAGCCATCTCTCGCTTGGACTCCATTACCCGGGCTTCTAGATTCGCAATGGGGTCATCTGACTCGTTTGGCTTTGCTAGCGGGCCATACAGTTTCTCGCGCTCTTCCTTCTCTTCTTGTTCTTTTTCCTCTTTCTCGAGCCGGACCAGCCGCTCCTCCAGTGTCTCGTCCTCTAGCACTCTCTCTCGCCATGGCTCGTGGTTACGGACGGCGCCAATCTCACAGACGTAGTCACCAATCTTGGGCTCCGTCTTGAACCGTATCTCACCGGCACATTTCGGACACCGGATGTAGAACCGGATAATCTTGATCCCGAGGTACTCCTCCCCGGTAGGCTGCTTCCGGGCATTGAACTTCTTTCCCTTGTAGATAAATTCTCCACAGGTCGTGCATCTCATAGAGAACGGGGACATGAGACGGACGGTTTGGAGTTTGGCGGCAGCGGACGTTTTGGTGTTGCGCCGCTTCTCCAGCTTTGACGGATCAAAGTCCGGGGGATAGTATTTATTGATTGTTTTTCGGTCCGCCATTGTGTTGAGGGTACCAGGAGACGTCAAGCAATCGACCAGTTGATTTAGGGTAGCTCTCGGACACGTCTAGTCAACGAAACACTTATCTGATAGTGGCGCGTTGCGATAAAATGAGATTTTTGGCCTGGGAGTTTCACGTGACTGACAAATTTCGAGGTGGGTAACCATTTCATTTTCATTGTTTCTGCGCACGGCGCCAGCCTTTCGATCGGCGTACATCGTAAGCATTCTAGAATTTCCCTTTTGGGGTGTCTGCGTCTGAGCGTCGGAGTGCGTTTGTCGTCGGAGTGCGTTTGTAGTCGATACGCTGGTTAAGTCTAGCCTGCACACAGACTTGCTAACACGGGAATCTCGGGTTCGCGCAGGATTAACATACTGCATAGCCTTGGTGATATATACCTCATAGGAGAGCGTATCGAGTGCGTATATAGAGATTATAGGAGATAGTTCTGAGAGCAAGTTGTGTGCGCGCTGATGGAGTGTCGTGTGACAATAGGAACTCACGTCCGCGCGACTCAGCCTCGATGGACGGAACTAACATGTAATGGCATCATAGCAGATATCATAACCCGAATGTAGTTGTAGGCCAAATAATACGCTGGCATTGTTATTGTGTGGAAATGCTCTAGAGCGCGGCCGTTGCGCGCAGCACAAAACGGTGGGCATGCATCATTAGAATACTGGTTTTGTTCGCTTGTCTTCAAAATAATGGGCTGGCGAGAGGGCGTGAACTGGACCTATAGGAAGGTGAAGCGACAAAAGGCCAGTTTCATTACGATACACTGTGAGTTGCAGGCGTGGAGCTAGCCTGGATTTTACGCTGGTTTGAAATATACACTGCCTTTGCGTGATCAGGAGATGAGACTACAAGTACGGGAAAAAGACTAACAAGACATCTATATCTTTGGCTCCACAATCCTCTGCTCGATTCTACTGTACCCCATCCGCAACATTGCATACATCGATGCGCTATTTTTCGCAGCTGGGGCTTCGACGCAGGCGGGACTAAACACGGTCAATGTTAATTCCCTCACGCTGTACCAGCAGATCGTGCTGTACCTGACGTCCATGTGGGCGACGCCCATCTTCATCCACTCATTTGTAGTGTTTCTGCGGCTGTACTGGTTCGAGAAGCACTTTCAGGGTATCAATGAGAGCTCCAAGCAGCAGTCGAGGATGAGGCGCACAGCCACCATGGAGGCTAGGGACGCCGAGATGCAGCCAAAGACGTTCACCATGGAAACGGGCGAGAAGACCATAGTCAACGATTCGTCCAGCGACTCGCCAGGCGTATCACCGAGACAGTCCCCGGGCCAATCCCCGGGCATCTCGCCAGGCCAGTCGCCAGGCCAGTCCAGTTCACGCGACCAGCTCTCGCAGGCGGAAGAACCGCACAACATTACATTCGGCGACCTGCCGTTGCCGCCAAGAGGGGCCGCCGTGGCGCCGCAGGACGTGGTGAAGTCGTTGGCGATGATGCGGAGCCGGCGCATGTCGGATGTGAACGACGGCCCGGCGCTGGTAATTCAGTCTCCACGGGACGTGGAGAACGAGCCGGAGACAGAGCCGACGTCGGCGCGGGACGTTTTCCGGACGACGCGGGGCATTTTTGCCCGGACCCTTTCCATGGACCACCGGGACGATAACCTCTTCACAGGCAGCGATCTGAAGCGAAAGATGAGCTCCAACTACCTGTCGTGGCAGCCGACGTTGGGCAGAAACTCAAACTTTGTGGACCTCACGCCGGAACAAAAAGACGAGCTCGGAGGCGTCGAGTACCGTGCACTCAAACTGTTAGCCAAGATCCTCATTGCATACTATCTCGGCCTACACCTGCTTTCAGCCCTCATGCTTCTCCCTTGGGGAATACTAACGACCTTCTACAGAAACTACGTCTACTCATGTGGATCTAATCCCACCTGGTGGGCATTTTTCACGGCCGCCTCAGCATTCAACGATGTGGGCTTCACACTCACACCAGATTCCATGCAGACGTACAGCCGGGCGGTGTACCCATTGTTGGTGATGTCCTTCTTCATCGTTGTGGGCAACACCGGGTTCCCGTGTCTTTTGAGATTCATCATTTGGGTCATCTTCAAAATGTGCCCCAAGCAGGGACGAATGCGAGAGTCACTCGGGTTCCTCCTGGACCACCCGCGTCGATGCTTCACGCTGCTTTTCCCCTCGACACCCACGTGGTGGCTGTTCGCGGTGCTGGTGATCCTGAACGGGCTCGACTTGTTGTTTTTCATCGTCTTGGACATCAACAACTCAGAGGTGGAGGCCATCCCCACGGGCTACAGAATCGTCGACGGGCTCTTCCAGGCCTTCTCCACGCGAACAGCCGGGTTCCAGGTCGTTAACCCGCAGGGCCTCCACGCAGGCATCCAGGTGTCGTACATGATTATGATGTATATCTCGGTTTTGCCCATCGCCATCTCCATCAGAAGAACCAACGTCTACGAGGAACAGTCGCTGGGCATTTACAGCAGCAACGACCAGGAAAGCGACAACAAGATCTCATACGTCTCGAACCATCTGCGACGACAGCTCTCCTTCGACCTCTGGTTCATCTTCCTGGGCCTCTTTGTCATCACCATCGCCGAGGGAGGGAAAGTAAAGGACGGCACTCAGCCGTACTTTTCCATTTTTGACATTTTATTCGAGATCGTCTCCGCCTACGGTACGGTGGGCCTCAGTATGGGCTACCCGAACACGGACACGTCGTTTTCAGCGCAATTCTCCACCGTCTCGAAGCTAGTCATCGTTGCCATGATGATTCGTGGAAGACATCGAGGCTTGCCGTACGCCGTCGATAGGGCCATCACGCTTCCCTCAGACAAACTGAAACGATCAGACACAATGCAGGAACACATTATAAAACCAACGGCGCCTACCGCTACCGGCGCCCATCGCCGGGCCTTCAGCATGAGCGCTGTGCCCGGTCACCGGCCAAACTTTACTCACGGCGAGGGCCCGCGCCGTCGAAATGGGGACCCTCAACTGCATCATGTCGACAACTGATCTAATCCTATATCCGCGCTGGATTGCCGCACCCCCTTCGCCCGGCCGTACTGTTCGCTCCTCGGCATTTATATATTCCGAAGTGCGTCACAGACTGCAGACGGATTTGCATAGCACCGGCAGGGGTACCACGGCTCTTTGCATTTCCAGCAGCGTTGTACAATACACCATATGTTAATTGACTTTCGTATCGCTTCTCTATCGCGCTTCCTACTCGTATAGCTGCTATGTCCCTGCCTGCTGACCTAATTTCCTACCTGCGTCCACCCCATGACCGGCTCTTTCGGCTATACAGGCCATCTCTCGCTACAGCGTCTAACACCTTAATACTTTGTTGGTCACGTACAATACATGGCTTGCCTGCACTCAAGCAGTCTAAGCAGCTATACACATCGTTTGACGATGTATAGCCGGCTGTCACCCCCACGGCGCCTCGCCAGCGCTTAGTAACGACACGTAGCATCAGTAGACGAGGTTGGCGACCGGCTGTATACCTCATTATCTCTCGTATCACTGTACGCTAATCACACTGGGCACCGCTCTTTCGCCGCTATGCTCGCTTATACTGGCGCTTATACTGGCGCCCTCACCCGCGCCCTGCGCACACCCCCACCGCGCTGTACCTTGGTCTAGACGCACACAAAAACAACTTCGCGTCATCGATCTGACGGTTCACCAGCAACACTTAGCTACCAACGCAGCAGCCACTCAGCTATCAAAACCAAGGCCTGACGGCTAGCGCCTCCTATAGAACCCTACGCAGCGCCACCGCCATGTCCAACCCGCCGCTAGAGAAGGCCGCTGAGAAGCCGCTGGAAAAGTCAGTGGAAGGCCTGACCATAAACACATCGTCCGCCGCGGCGGCAGAGCTCGCAAAGAACCGGGTCCCGTCGGCGGCGGCCTTCATCAGCACCGCCGGCGGGCTGCCCTCCAATGTCCACGCCCGGCTCCAGGCCTTCCAGCAGTCGCGCCAGTCGCGATCACGCTCCAACTCTGCCAGTTCGGGATTCCCTGTCTCCGCTCCATCCAGCTATACACCGGGCCTCGCATTCCCGCCTACACAGCCGCCGACGCCCTCCTCGCGGGGCTCCTCCGCCAACACTACACCTGGCGGCCCCTTTTCGTTTGCCAATTCGCCCAACATCACACCGCTCACAGAGATCACGCACGTCGTCGGCAGCCCGAACGTCGTCGGCTCGCCAGGCGCCATCTTGGGCAGCCCAGGCGGCGCCCTGTACGGTGCGAATCCAGTGCAAATCAAGCCCAAGACGTCCCTCTCTCAGCGAAGGAAGCCACCAAGTCTCGGAAACCCGATGGCCCTCTCCGCGGGAAACTCGCCTCTCGTGCTGCCCCAGGAGGAGGAGAGCCAGTTCTCGCAGTACAAGAAATACGTCGACGTCAACACTGGCTCGCTGAACCTGGGCAAAGCATCTATACACTCTAAAGGCATCGACTTCAGC
Organism: Blastobotrys robertii; assembly: GCA_030564385.1. NCBI lineage: Eukaryota > Fungi > Ascomycota > Dipodascomycetes > Dipodascales > Trichomonascaceae > Blastobotrys > Blastobotrys robertii. The sequence goes on from JAJLUQ010000009.1 coordinate 257,411, forward strand.
TCCGGAACCAGCGTCCGCATGTCTCTCGACGAGTTTGAGGTCCTGGGCGAGCTCGGTAGGGGAAACTACGGAACTGTGTCCAAGGTGCTCCACAGGCCCTCTAACGTTGTCATGGCCATGAAGGAGATCCGGCTGGAGCTCGACGAGACCAAATTCACACAAATCATCATGGAGCTGGACGTCCTACACAAATGTACCTCGCCCTACATTGTGTCCTTCTACGGTGCTTTCTTTGCGGAAGGCGCAGTCTACATGTGCATGGAGTACATGGACGGAGGCTCGCTTGACAAGATTTATGACGGCGGCGTGGCTGAGCCGTACCTGGCTGTCATCACTGAGGCCGTGGTCCGCGGCCTGAAGCAGCTCAAGGACGAACACAACATCATTCACCGAGACGTGAAGCCTACAAACATTCTCGTGTCGACAAGCGGCAAGGTCAAGCTATGTGACTTTGGCGTCAGCGGGAACCTGGTGGCCTCTATCGCGCGAACTAATATCGGCTGCCAGAGCTACATGGCACCAGAACGAATCAAGTCCGCGTCGCCAAACGACGCAATTACCTATACAGTCCACAGCGACATCTGGTCCCTCGGCCTCAGCATCCTAGAGAGCGCAAAAGGCTCGTACCCATACCCGCCAGAGACGTACGGCAACATTTTCTCGCAGCTCCGAGCCATCGTCGACGGCAAACCCCCAACTCTTCCCGAGGATTTGTTTTCTTCTGAGGCTCAGGACTTTGTCAATGACTGTCTCAAGAAGGAACCCCACCTGCGGCCGTCGTACGCCAAGTTGCTCAACCACCCGTGGATGAAAATGTACGATCCCAAGCAAGTTGATTTCGGCGAATTTGTCAAAAAGGCTAAGGAGAAAAGCAAGGACCATAAGCCGTCTACCAAGCCAGCCTTGCATAACGGAGGTGCCCCAAGCTAGTAGGCTTTTACCGCGTCGATTACACGCGTCGATCACCCATCATGACTAAAATTCTCACCACGCCCGAATCCATCCTGGGTCCCTCCACGGTCCATAGAGGATTAACGAATTACACTACTGACTGTGACATAGACCACTGTACTTTGCTGTGTTTATCTCTTGCTCGTATCTCTTGTCTCTTGTTCATGCAAATAACACGAGCTTGGCAAGAATGTGATTTGATGAGATTGGCGTTAATGGTCGGAGTACACCGATTTGCAGGTGCGGGGTCTTTGTGAGTTGAGTAGCTGACGGAGAGTCATGATAGTCTCACGCGGTAAACCTGGTTCCATCGTTCCCGAAGAGGCACTACGTACTGTTCAGTAAAAAAAACAAACCCCGCCTTCTCGCTATATAAACGTCGTCCAAGCCATCTATCTCTCACATCCTTGTCTACTACTAACCCATTTTGTCCCAGGCTCGATGAGTGAATGGCGTGATGCAGGCACGGCCAGCGCTGCGGCTCCTTGTTTCACTGCCGCTCCCTAGATCAACAGCGAGACAAGCAAAATGGCAACGTGCCTTCTACCCTTCCACTCGCCCATGGACATGAGTCGGTTGAAAAAGATACACAGCACGCCACGCGTGCTGGCGCTGTTTTTGGTGCAGTTTGATGTCCGTAGAGGCAACACGTTAGTCTGGAGCAAATGCGACCCTGAGCTCAGCCCGAAGGCGCTAGATGGAATTGAATACAGGGCCATGCCTTCTGGGCTACACTCGCAAAAGTCAGATGTCGTCTACTTCGTTCAGCCACGCCAGGACTTCTCCGCCTACGAGGGAATTGCCGTCTACAGACAGGACTACTCATCCACCCTATCGGACTCCGTCAGCACAGACCAAGGCTTTGGCGTGGACAGATCAAAGGTTGCAATGTACTCGCTGGGTGTGCTGTGTGAAGACTCTCAGGCCAGGGATGCCATGGACAGGTCCAAGCTGTGGGTCTTTCGCAAGTCATTGGCGGATCAGCTTGAGCGGTTCATGTCCACGCAGGCCTACAACGACTTGGAGGAGTACTTTTGCAAGTTCAATCAAACCAAGCAGACGGCTAATTTGGCGCACGACCACCCGATATGGGCTTTGAAGCCATTTCTGGCGACGTACGGACCGCTGGCCTTTGAGATCTGGAAGGCGGCGCTGCTACGAAACAAGATTTTGCTCGTCAACAGCCACTACGCACACATGAAACCAGTCGTGGTTGACCAGCAGTTGCATGTCGAGAACAACTTCTCCGTGCACGACCTGTGTAACTTTGTCTACATTATAGGCATTCTGGCGCATATACCTAACGACGTGGTCCATCTGCTCCCGCGGGCCACGCAAGACACTGCAAACTCAAGCCTAAGCGTGTACTATAATGTGACACTCTCAGACGTGAACTGGTTAACCGACATTTCCTCGATGCATACCCGTGAGGGATACGTTGCCACCACGCAGGATGAGATCTTGATTGATAAGAAGAACCTCTACGACCGGGCTATCGTGACCAACGAGCGAGGCTTCACGACCATGCAATACCCAAAGACAAAGTCCGGGTCCGTGAGGACCGTCGCCGCAACTAGGAGATCGTATCGACGGTTCAAGCTGCTCACGGAGGTTCTGAAAATGCACATCTCGACGCATGCAAACTCATGGTACACCGATCACTACGGACAGTACGTGGGCTCTGCTCTCGACACAACCATGTCCGTCGTCTCTCGAAGCTCTACCTCTAGTCTAATGTGGTGGGCCAGCGCGGGTGAGCAGCCTGATATAGAAGCAGAAATCGACATCGAGGGCCTTCCCGGTGATGATGACGACGGATCCGCTGCCTCAACGCCACTTCTGCAGGTGGGCGACGATGAGAAGGAAGTAATCGAAGTGCTGGTCGTGGGCTACTTTCACCAAATGACTCGACGACTTGTTAGAAGCGTGGCGGAAATCATCGAAGAGCAGGACTACGATAGGGCGGCGTACCCAGACGCTCCACAATTTCCTGGCGCTAGACGTCCATCGTCTACGGAGGTTGTGGGCGACACGATTGTGCTGGCGTATGAGGATCTTCGAGAAATGGGTTTGGACCCCTCGTCGGCACAGGACCAGGAGTTTGCGACTCAGTTTGTATCGAAATGGTGGAGACGTCGGGCCGTTGTCGAGCGGGCCTGCTACGGTCTCTGTTGTGGCATATAAGCATGTATATTTATTGGCATTGGTAGACTGGCGACTACGTTTATCTTACTACAGTATATAGATATACCTGTCCTTGGATGGCACCGGACCGAAATGCCTGACAAGAACCGCGCCGACTGCAGTGATTAAGAAAACGGGTGTTATTCAATTAGGCGCACTGACCAAGGCCTGATTAACAGCAGTCGCATTGGTTAGACTCCTGCCTTCGAGGAAAGAGCTCGGGCGTTGGTCAATTCCCAATGGGGTAAAGTTTGAGCCACCTTATGCAGGACGTCATAGCACCATCGTGTCCAATTGACTCCTGGTGGTAAAGATGGAGTAACAAAAACAAATCATTCGTACATCTATACTGTCTAGCTCTATATTACAGCTCATCATGAACAGGGCTTGGCTTTGGCGTGGGCGTGGCAGCAGCCTCTCGCAAGGCCTTACCGGCGTGTCGGATGATGTTTTTTAGCTCGGCCAGCCGGGTGGCGTGGGCTCCATGGTCAGAAACCTTTTGTGACTTGATTTCTAGGTTCTGGTGCTGCAGCCTGGATGCAGCTGAAGCTCGTGCGTTCTCGTCAGCACCCTCCTTGGCCAGTTTGAGAGCCTCTTTCAGGGCTTCAAAAGAATCATGCAGTTTGGCATTCATATCCTCGATATCTCCCATCTCCTCATTCAGGAACAATTCAATGTTTCGTCGGTCGAGACCATATTGTGGGTACTCCTTGGACGGGTCCAAGCCCTCCTCGTCGTACAGCTTTTTGATTTCGTCAAAGCCATTAATCATTGACTCGAGGGTGTTCACCTCAGAAACTAGTGGGGCCTGCTCGTTGTTGTTGGACACTGAAATCTCCTCGACAGTCTCAGCAGTCTCAACCTCCTCAGCAATTGGCTTGTCCAAGGAAGCCTTGAGATCGTTCAGAGAGGCAATCTTGTCATTAATCTGCTTTAGGGAAGCGGCCTGACCCTCCTCGTCCAGCCATTCGCTGGTGGCGGCAACCTTCGCCAAGCTGTCTTCCCTGGCTGTCTCATCAATATCGGCTTCCTCGAGGAACTCTCGCACCCGGTAGATCAAAGACTCCAGATTGTTTCGAATCTCGGCCTTGTGTTTACGGTCGGAGTCCACTCGGTCCAAGGCCCTCAGCTTAGCGGTGGCGGATCGCTTGGAGGCAGAGCCCATAGGTCGGACACCGGCGTACTTTGCTTTTGCGGAAATGGTGGTCTTGTACGGCTCAGCAACAGGACCGTCGCTGATCTTGATACCTAGACCTTCCAGCTCATCAACTTCTGGCTCAGCAGTCTCTTCAGGAATACCGGTGGCGGATTCAATTTCAATAGACTCAGTGCTGGTGACGGTTTCGTTAGTCTTCTTGTCGAGAGCAAAGCATCGAGCGTAGAGACCAACAAGCTCGACTGTTCGGCTGTTGGTAAGCCGAATCTCAGCCTCAACAACTGGCTTGTCCTGGCACTCCTTGAGGTCGTCCTTCATAATGCTTTCCAGGGCCTCAGAAACCTTGGCCTCGTATCGAACAAACTCCTGGCCATTTTCGCTTAGAGTAAAGGCCAGCTCGTCCTTGTCAGAAGGGAGCACGAACCGTCGCATGTTATCGAGCTCAATACCCTTGGGGAACAGGTTTCGGGTGACGCCGGAAGCCTCGAAGGTGATGTCGTAATCCCACAGTGACTTTTCCACGACAAAAATGTCCTTGGACTTGAAAATCTTGGAAATGGTAACACCACGAAGAGTGGTACCGACGGCCGCCGCTTCGTCGGCATTGACGTTTTTGGACAAGGTAGAGGCGTCTCCAATGACCTCAGTCAGGGCCTGCTGGATGAATGGGACTCGGCTGGAACCGCCCGCCAGAATGACGGAGTCAATCTGCCTAAAGTCAAAAGTATTTCTGCCATCAAAAGTGGTCAGAGAGTCGTGGAGCGGAGCAGAGACCCGGTGGAGCAAGTCGCTGGTCAGGGTCTCAAACTCTTCTCGGGTGAATTTGGTTCTGAAGTCAATGTCGTTGTGGAGAGACTCGACGGACGAGGAGACCTCAGAGTTTGCACTGAGAACGGTTTTGATCTTGTCGGCCTCTTTCCACAGCTTGTTGAGAGCCCGCTTGTCGGCGAGCAGGTCTTCCTTCTTGACCTTCTTGTTGACAGCCAAAAACTTGTCAATCAGCTGATCCCGAACTCTCTCAGTGAGCAAGTGACCTCCGAGAGTCTTATCATAGCCAAATCCCTCGACGGTGATGATGGTGCCAGTCTTTTTGACCCGGTTCTTGTCGTCGACGGTGTACTCGCCCTGGTGGAAAGACACCAGCGTGGCCTTCGTGGAGCCGGCGCCAACGTCGTAGATGATGTGATATTGTTTCTTTTCGTCAAAAGTTCGTGAAGATGCATAGTTGACGGCGACGGCGACGCCATCGTTGACGAGCGAGATCAACTTCAGGCCGGATATATCGACGGCGTCCTCCAGAGCCCGTCGCTGGTGGACCGAGTAGTGGCCGGGGATAGACACGGCCACGTCCCGCACGTAGCTCGTGCCCAGGGCGTTCTGCAGCATCTCGGCGGCCCGGGACTTGATGTTGGCGAACGACATGGCTGTCACTTCTTCGACCGAGTACGTCTCATTGTGGACGTTCACCGCCACCGTGGACCGGTTGTTGTGTGAGGGAACTAATGTAAGTCCCGGCTGCTGACTCTGGTACCGCTCCACAGCGCTTGCCTCCAACGACTGTCCGAGTAGCGGCTTCAGGTAGAATGCTGAATTCTGTGGAAACCGGATCTGGAGACTAGCGGCTTCATTACCGTAAACTCGCTCAATATCCTTGGGCGCCAGTTCCTTGAAGGTCAGGCCCGACAGGTCCTTCCGCTTGGTATCAGCGGAAAGAACCATCTCGAACTGAATACCTGGAGCCACCAGCGAGGCCTTGGTGTATTCCTGGCCATAGTCAATACCAAGCACAGCGCCGAGCACCTGACATGCGCTAAGCAGGAAAACCGCTGCAAATGAGCACTTCATCTCCAAAACGAATGGCCAGCGGTTGATGGTGATTAGGACTGTCTCCACATAAACTTGAGGACACGTCCGCGCCGGGTAACCTTTCAAGGCACGGCGCGCATGCATAGCACGCGCTATAGAGAAGAGATAACGTCAACTTCAGCGCCGTTGTTGTGATAACATAACTGCTAGTTAAGTGACGAGAAGACTTGGCTTTAGTGCAGAGTGGGTAGTCCAGCTACAGCAGTTTCCGAGCTAAATCCTGATGATTGTCGGCCCTTTGATTGTCAGTATGTTCAAGGCTATCAATTCCACGTTAACTCCCTCAAAGGCTCTAAAGCTAAGCATTGTTTGTTTTACTCAGCGTTCGTTAAATTATCCGTGTCTTCTACTCTAACGCAATATTGCACTGACCTGACCTTAACCTTAACCTTAACCTGGCCGCATAACGGTTACGCCAAAAATAATCACGTGACCAATTTTGAATATGGTCACCTACCATTTTCACTGCGCTTGACATGTGAGATCTACCGAGGATCTCAAACGGGAATAATAAGTCAAAGCCAGAAAGCAGCCCAGCCAGTACTAAGGTTATATACAACAGCCAGTATGTAAAGTATGATAGATACGATCGCTAGGGAAGTTTTTCAGCCCCACCGGAACCCTTATATCCGGGTGTCTCTCGCAACGGTTAACCTAAATTTCAACGGCAACCTTAGCTCCTCTCGCCAGTCCACAGCTGTAGGCTTTATGGAGCTTTCAGGTTAGTACTAATCACCATACGGCATTAAGCCCGTCACATGCAGCAATTGTGTTTGCCTGCCCGAAATATGAAACTAAATGCCAAACCTGCGATTCGACGGATAAAGTCCGCTGTCTAACCCGGGCTGCATGTATACAACTTTTGCACGTATAGTCTGTGACCGCCGTGAGAAACTAAATTATACCGTTTTGAGCCCATAGAAACCAGAACTTGTAGTGTAACATATTTGCGTAAACAGCCCTAGCAAGTCCGTTCACTTTCAGAGGCTCTGGCAAGACCCACTGAGTTAATAATAGTCATGGACCGAGTTGTCGGTGCGCATCCGAGTTTGCTTTTCTTTTTGTGAAAATTTTGTGCATGAGCCGCGCCGTTGCCCGGGCAACTACCCACCGGTTTGGTCCTTCACCCTTCTGTGGAAAAAAATTTATAAAACCACCAGTTCCCGACCAACTCTCCTCTCCTCTCTTCTCTCTTCTCTAGTACTAAACTGGAGACTGCAAGAGAGACATATAGTGTTCTCTGTAAATAACTTGCTCTCTAATCTCAGTATCTGGCAATCGGCTCTCGACTGTCACTAGACGCACTTGGTCCTCTCTACGGCTGCTGAACTTGACGTTTTTGTTCACCTGCTTGGTTCTCTGCTTGGTTATTTGGTTTTCCTCGGTTTGCCTACGGTTAGCCGTGAGTATTCTTGCAGAACAATGGCAAGAGCAGACCAACTATGCAGCGCGACGCTGTTGGCTTGTTGTGGGCCATTGTTCATGCAGATTGCACTGTCCAAGCCCTGTGGAGCCTTATCGCTCTATCGGTGGTGGATCGTGTGAGCGCTGCACTATTCTGCACGCTTATCGCTATCGCAAATCGGGACGCGCTAACCTAGTGATTTCTCGATCGGTTTAGGCTCTAAGTTTGACGAAGGATAGATTGAAGTTGAAGGAGCACATTATCAAGGTGAGTATATCCGGTTGCTGCCGAGGAATTGTCGGCTAAACCGAACGGCACCGCGAAATTAAACGCTGAAACTATAAGCAGGAGTGTTGACTAACTCAGATGCCCTCCCTACCTATTTTCCCCCCATTGAACGCTAGCGACAAGCTGCTCACCCTTGAACTCAAGGATGGTATCGCTGTGCAGGGTTACTCTTTTGGTGCCGACAAGCCCGCTGCCGGTGAATTGGTCTTCCAGACCGGTATGGTCGGATACCCAGAGTCCATTACTGATCCATCGTACCAGGGACAGATTCTTGTCATTACCTTCCCACTCGTGGGCAACTACGGTGTCCCCTCTCGAACCGAGATGGATGAGGTCGTTGCTGGCCTGCCAAAGTACTTTGAGTCCAACAAAATTCATGTTGCTGGTTTGATTGTCGCCAGCTACACTGAGCAGTACTCTCACTACCTGGCCACCTCTTCCCTGGGTGCCTGGCTTAAGGAGCAAGGCATCCCAGCCATGTACGGTGTGGACACGCGGAACTTGACCAAACACATTCGAATTGAGGGCTCTACTCTCTGTCGAATCCTGGTCCAGAAGGACACCGTCAAGGCCGATGCTCCATGGATTGAGAACTTTGAGGTCCCCGAGTGGGTTGATCCCAACCTTCACAACCTGGTCGCTCAGGTCTCCATCAAGGAACCTGTTGTCTACTCGCCCAAGCCAGAAACCGCTCTCCGAGGCAAGAACGGTGTCCTGCGAGTCATTGCCGTCGACGTCGGTATCAAGTACAACCAGATCCGATGCTTTGTCAACCGAGGCGTTGAGCTTAAGGTGGTCCCCTGGGATTACGACTTCACCAAGGAGGAATACGATGGTCTCTTCATCTCCAACGGTCCCGGTGACCCCGCCACTCTCAAGTCCGTCAGCGCCCGACTGGCCCAGGCCGTCAAGGAGGTCAAGACTCCAATCTTTGGTATCTGTCTGGGCCACCAGCTGCTGGCCCAGGCCGCTGGCGCCTCTACTCTGAAGCTCAAGTTTGGTAACCGAGGCCACAACATCCCCGCTACCAACCTCATCAACGGCCGGTGCTACATCACCTCTCAGAACCACGGTTACGCCGTTGACACTGAGACTTTGCCAACTGGCTGGAAAGAGCTCTTTGTCAACGCCAACGACGGCTCCAACGAGGGTATCTACCACACCGAGCTGCCCATCTTCTCCGTCCAGTTCCACCCAGAGTCCACCCCGGGCCCACGTGACACTGAGTTCCTCTTCGACGTCTTCATCAACACCATCAAAGAGCACGAGGCCACCGGTGTCAAGAAGCCCGTCCAGTTCCCAGGCGGAACCAAGGAGGAGATTGATGCCAAAATCTCGCGAGTCCACGTCAAGAAGGTCCTGGTCCTCGGATCCGGTGGTCTGTCTATCGGCCAGGCCGGTGAGTTTGACTACTCCGGTTCCCAGGCCATCAAGGCTTTGAAGGAGGAAGGCATCTACACTATTCTCATCAACCCCAACATCGCCACGATCCAGACGTCTAAGGGTCTCGCCGACAAGGTCTACTTCCTGCCTGTCAACGCGGAGTTTGTGCGAAAGGTCATCAAGTACGAACAGCCAGACGCCATCTACGTCACCTTCGGTGGCCAGACCGCTCTCAGCGTCGGTATTGAGCTCAAGGATGAGTTCGAGGCCCTCGGAGTCAAGGTCCTGGGTACTCCTATCGACACCATCATCACCACCGAGGACCGAGATCTGTTTGCCAGGTCCATGGAGGAGATTGGCGAGAAGTGCGCCAAATCCGCCACCGCTTGCAACGTCCAGGAGGCCCTCGAGGTCGTGAAGGACATTGGCTTCCCCGTCATTGTTCGAGCCGCCTACGCTCTCGGCGGTCTCGGCTCCGGATTCGCCGACAACGAGGATGAACTGGTTGCCCTCTGTAACAAGGCCTTTGCTACTTCCCCTCAGGTCCTGGTCGAACGGTCCATGAAGGGCTGGAAGGAGGTTGAGTACGAGGTCGTCCGAGACGCCTTTGACAACTGTATCACCGTTTGCAACATGGAGAACTTTGATCCTCTCGGTATCCACACCGGTGACTCCATCGTTGTCGCTCCATCTCAGACTCTGTCTGACGAGGACTACAACATGCTGCGAACCACCGCCGTCAATGTCATTCGACACCTCGGCGTCGTCGGTGAGTGCAACATCCAGTAAGCCCTCAACCCCTTCTCCAAGGAATATTGCATCATCGAGGTCAATGCCCGTCTGTCGCGATCCTCTGCCCTGGCTTCCAAGGCCACGGGTTACCCGCTGGCCTTTATTGCCGCCAAGCTGGGTCTCAACATCCGCCTGAACGAGATCAAGAACTCCGTCACCAAGGTCACCTGCGCCTGCTTCGAGCCGTCGCTGGATTACGTCGTTGTCAAGATCCCACGATGGGATCTCAAGAAGTTCACGCGAGTGTCCAAGGAGCTGTCGTCCGCCATGAAGTCTGTCGGTGAGGTCATGTCCATCGGCCGAACCTTCGAGGAGGCTATCCAGAAGGCTATTCGATCCACCGACTACCACAACCTGGGCTTCAACGCTACCGAGGCCCTGATGAGCATCGACATTGACGCCGAGCTACAGACCCCATCCGACCAGCGACTCTTTGCCATCGCCAACGCCCTCGACAGCGGCTACTCCGTCGACAAGATCTGGTCCATGACCAAGATCGACAAGTGGTTCCTCAACAAGCTGGCTGGCCTGGTCAACTTCGCCAAGGGCCTCACCGCTTACCACGATAAGGACATCCCTATCAACCTTCTGCGAGAGGCCAAGCAGCTGGGCTTCGAGGACCGACAGATTGCCAAGTTCGTCAAGAGCAACGAGCTGGCTGTGCGACGGCTGCGAACTGAGGCCGGCATCCGGCCTTTTGTCAAGCAGATTGACACCGTCGCCGCTGAGTTCCCGGCCTACACCAACTACCTCTACATGACCTACAACGCCGACTCGCACGACATCACCTTCGACGACCACGGAGTGATGGTGCTCGGCTCCGGTGTGTACCGAATCGGCTCGTCTGTGGAGTTTGACTGGTGTGCTGTGCGGGCCGTGCGAACCCTGCGAGAGGCTGGCACCAAGACCATCATGGTCAACTACAACCCCGAGACCGTCTCCACCGACTACGACGAGGCGGACCGACTCTACTTTGAAGTCATCAACAACGAGCGAATCATGGACATTTATGAGCTCGAGCAGTCCAGCGGTGTCGTCATCTCCATGGGTGGTCAGACCTCCAACAACATCGCCCTCACTCTGCACCGACAGAATGTCAAGATTCTCGGTACCTCCCCGGAGATGATTGATTCTGCCGAGAACCGATACAAGTTCTCGCGAATGCTGGACCGAATCGGCGTCGACCAGCCTGCCTGGAAGGAGCTGACCTCTATCGGCGAGGCCGAGGACTTTGCCGAGAAGGTGGGCTACCCAGTTCTGGTGCGACCATCCTACGTCTTGTCCGGTGCTGCCATGAACACTGTCTACTCGCGAAGTGACTTGGAGAGCTACCTGAACCAGGCCGTCGAGGTCTCTCGAGATTACCCCGTCGTCATCACCAAGTACATTGAGAACGCCAAGGAGATTGAGATGGACGCTGTCGCCAAGGACGGTAAGATGATCATGCACGTTGTCTCTGAACACGTGGAGAACGCCGGTGTCCACTCTGGTGATGCTACGCTCATTGTCCCACCACAGGACCTGGACCCAGAGACTGTGCGACGAATCGTGGAGGCCACTCAGAAGATTGGTAACGCTCTCAACGTCAGCGGCCCTTACAACATCCAGTTCATCGCCAAGGACAACGAAATCAAGGTCATTGAGTGCAACGTCCGAGCCTCGCGATCTTTCCCATTCGTCTCCAAGGTTCTGAACGTTGACCTGATCGAGATGGCCACCAAGGTCATCACCGGCATGCCAGTCACTCCCTACCCGCTGCAGCCGCTGCCAGAGGACTACGTCGCCATCAAGGTCCCTCAGTTCTCTTTCCCACGGCTGGCTGGCGCCGACCCAATCCTCGGTGTCGAGATGGCCTCCACCGGTGAGGTTGCCACCTTCGGCCGAAACAAGTACGAGGCCTACATCAAGTCTCTGATTGCCACCGGCTTCAAGCTGCCCAAGAAGAACATTCTGCTGTCTATCGGCTCCTTCAAGGAGAAGACCGAGCTGCTCCCAGCTGTCAAGAAGCTCCACCAGCTCGGCTACAAACTGTTTGCCACTGCCGGCACCGCTGACTTCATCCAGGAGCACGGCATCCCAGTCAAGTGCCTCGAGATTCTGAACGACGGCGACGAGGAGAAGCAGGAGTTCTCTCTGACTCAGCACCTGGCCAACAACCTAATCGACCTCTACATCAACTTGCCCTCCAGCAACCGTTTCCGACGGCCAGCGTCTTACATGTCCAAGGGCTACCGAACCAGACGAATGGCTGTCGACTACGCCGTGCCGCTGGTCACTAACGTCAAGTGTGCCAAGTTGCTGATTGAGGCCCTGGCCCGGAAGGAGTGCCTGGAGATCTCGTCCAACGACGCCCAGACCTCCCACAAGACCATCACCCTGCCCGGCCTGGTCAACGTCGCTTCCTTCGTCCCCTCTGTGCTCTCCGGCGGTGCTGACTTCGAGGAGGTCGCCAAGGCTTCCCTGGCTGCCGGCTTCACCATCAACCGGGTCCTCCCCGTTGGTGTCGACGGTGCCATCACTGACGCCAGAACTCTGGCCGCTGCCCAGGAGACTGTGTCCTCCCATTACGTTGACTACAACTTCTCTGTGGCCGCCACCGACGCCAACGCCGCGGAGCTGTCCAAGGTTACCTCCCTGGTTGGTTCCCTGGTTATTCCATTCAACAACCTGTCCAACAACCTCAACAAGGTGGACGTTGTTTCCTCGCACTTCTCTGTCTGGCCCACCAACAAGCCAATCGTGACCGACGCCAAGGCGACCGACCTCGCCACCATCCTCCTGCTGGCCTCCCTCAACACCCGGCCAGTCCACATCACCAACGTCACCACCAGAGCCGACATCAACCTGATCGCTATGGCCAAGGGCAAGGGCCTGCAGGTCACGTGTGACGTTGCAGTTCTGGCGCTGTTTTTGTCCCAGGCCGACCACGCCAACTGTGTCTCTCTGCCCACCGCCGAGGACCAGCAGGCCCTGTGGGAGAACCTGGAAAACATTGACGTCTTCTCCATCGGCTACCTGCCGTCGCGAGTTGCCCAGGAGCTTGGCCAGAAGGTCGTGCCAGGCGAAGGTATTGCCGACGCTCTGCCACTGCTGCTGACCGCCGTCCACGAGGGCAAGCTGACCATCGAGGACATAATCGCTCGAGTCCACACCAACCCGAAGAAGATCTTTGAGCTGCACGAGCAGGCCGACACCTACATCGAGGTCAACTTTGACCGACAGGTCTCCTCCAAGTCTGCTGCCCTGGCTCACAAGAAGATGTTTGGCGCCGTCGAGCGAGTCGTGTTTGAGGGCCAGACCGCCTGCCTCGAAGACAAGATTGTCTCCGGCCCTGCCGGCAAGGACGTCTCTCACATCCAGCCAGGCGTCAAGGCTCCAGTGCCACCATCTCCACTGGTGTCCAACGCCAGTCTTTCTCCACAGACTGCCCGAAAGGCGCGATTCTCGTTCTCCGAGCCCAAGCCACGCCTGCTGTCCGACATTGCCTCTCCAGTCGCAAGCAAGGCCGACCCTCTGGTCATCCCACGAGAGCCATCTCCGCCATCTGCCGTGCGGGACATGCTGCGAAACAACCCATTCCTGCGACGACACGTGGTGTCTGTGTCCCAGTTCACCCGAAGCGATTTGCACCTGCTGTTCTCCTGCGCCCAGGAGCTGCGACTGGCTGTCGAGCGAGTCGGTGTTCTCGACATTCTGCGGGGCCGAGTCCTGGCTACCCTGTTCTACGAGCCATCTACTCGAACCTCTGCCTCCTTCGACGCCGCCATGCAGCGACTGGGTGGCCGAACCATCACCATTCAGCCAGAATCCTCCTCTGTCAAGAAGGGCGAGACCTTGCAGGACACCGTGCGAAGCTTGGCCTGCTACGCTGACGCCATTGTGCTGCGACACCCAGACGAGCAGTCCATCCACACCGCTGCCAAGTTCTCTCCATCTCCAGTTCTGAACGGCGGTAACGGCTCCGTCGAGCACCCAACCCAGGCCTTCCTGGACCTGTTCACTATCCGAGAGGAGGTCGGCACTGTAAATGGCATCAACGTCACCTTCATGGGTGACTTGAAGCACGGCCGAACTGTGCACTCTCTGGTCCATCTGCTGCAGCACTACCAGGTCAAGGTCAACTTGGTGTCTCCACGAGAGCTTGCTCTGCCACAACACCTAGTGGACAGCCTCAAGGCTGCCAACATGCTTGGTGTGGTTTCTGAGACTCTGGATGACGCTATCCTTGCCGAGACCGATGTGCTCTACTGCACCCGAATCCAGAAGGAGCGATTCACCGACGCTGCCGAGTACGAGAAGTTTAAGAACGTCTACGTGATTGACAACAATGTGCTTCTGAAGGCCAAGCACCAGATGTGCCTGATGCACCCATTGCCACGAGTGACTGAGATTGCAGAGGAAGTCGACTTTGACCACAGAGCGGCCTATTTCCGACAGGTGAGTACCCCAGTAACAGGGCGAGCACTGCTCGCGTGCTGATGATTTTGAACAATACTAACTTAGATGCGATACGGCTTATTTGTGCGAATGGCTCTCCTGGCCATGGTTATTGGCCCTGAGTTCTAACCCACTCACCCCGCTGAAAAGCGACAAAAAAAGATAATCAAAGACTATCTAGGTATATAACAATTGTTTTACAGTGATGACTGTGTGTATATAAGAATATTTATTCTCATTATTTTGTTGTGTGTAGCATCTATGCGTTCAGGTGAGGCGTTGTCAAGTAACGGTGATGCACGGCTCTGAGATAGGAAGTGTCACGTGACGTTCAAATTTTACGTGGTTATCTAGTCTGGGAGACGCGAACAAGGAGACATTGAAAATCTGGTTATCAGCGCGTGAGTGACGCGAGTTTATATCAGCATACACAACACGAGCCACGAGATGAGCAGGCCGGACGATAGGTCGGATCATAGTGAGTAGAGGATGGATACGGCGTAACAGCTTTGGTGTGGTGGGCTGAGGTTGTGGCAGTGGTGATGAGGATGTCTGAGATGCGATGGACGCGAATTTTGACTATTTGCCAGTGAAATACGTGAGAGAAGAAGATGTTGAGACTTTCAGCAGCTTGAACGGTTCGAATCGATTGAGTTTAGAGGTTTTGCTGTCGATAAGCTTTTTGTTGGCGCCGTGCGATAAGATTCGGCACAACCATTGAAAACAGAGAGGGACGATTGGAATTGGTATTGAATTTACGGTTTCTGATTGTGATTCATCGACATGAAGAAGAGAGCTGAAATCGCAATGTTTGTTATAATTTGAACCCTTTGAGACGGTGAGGCTTGAGACGAAGATTTAATCTACTATCGACTGGCTTCGTTGAGATTGAAAAAAGATTGCATCTGATCTTTGGCGTGCGATGAGATGGGGCACAGAAGTTTCAACCAGGATTAGCCTCTTGCCATCTTTTTCGCTGCCTGGAAATTTCACAACTCACGAATCCCATGAGACCGCTCAGCGTACAATCTTCTGTCACACTTGCGCTGGCTGTGAACAAACTAACTCAGGATATGACCGGAGACACGACGATCGACGTGATCGCCGCGACGACCGACGAGATGACCGACGAGACGAGCGACGGAGAGACGACAGGCGAGACGACAGAAGAGACGACAGAGTGAGGGATGAACGAAGGAGAGATGATCGAAGGGATGACAGACGAGACGATAGGGGAAGGGATAGACGAGACGACAGAAGAGAGCGACGGGATGATCGAGGGAGAGATTGGGATAGAAGAAAGTTTGACGACAGAGACAGAGACAATCGACGGCGGAGGCGGTCGCTAACACCGCCACCGGCTCCTCGCGAGTACCATTTCACCGCCGAAGATCTTGCCAGCGCTGTACCCATCAACCTACGGAAACGAAGAATCAACCTCTGGGACAAAAAGCCAGTGGGCTACGAGAACGTTTCAATCGACACGGCTAAAATTTCCGGAGTTTTCGGTGCTCCGGGAAACCCTAAAGGTGTGGATATGGACAAAAAGCATGCCAGTCTGCTAGAGACTGCTGAAGTGGATCTGGGAGCGCAGACGATGCGAGCAGACGGTCTACCGAGTGCGGACTTGTTGCTGGTTGACGAGAGAATTCTACAGCCTAGTCGGTCGCGACTGGCAAAGAGGCTGCTCATCAAAGGCGCAGAGTCTAGGTTAGTGCTGGCGCAGTATTTTAATGATCTCATGGGCTCGCTGCAACTCAACAGGCATACAAAGACATATCCGGTCAAGTTTTCATACAGCGTGCAGGGCGGGACAGTGATGGTGCTAGATTTCAGTACAGCAGAGCAAGCGACAATAGCATATACCCTAGACGGGGCCCAGATGGATCCTACCGATCCGGCTAGTCCGGTCTTGACCATAGAAAGGTGTGCGGACTATTTGGTTCCAGAGGCGCCTACTAGCGACGAACTAGCCAAGGAGAAGGCAACCGAACAAGAGAAAGACCAGCCGTATCTCAAGAGCGTGCGGGAGAGTGCCAATAAGCTGTCAATATACGGTATACCCAACGCATTGACTGATGCACAAGTGGTGGAGTTTCTGAGCGCATTCGGCGCACTCAAGGCGTTTCAGCTGATGAAATACAAGACGGGAGAGTCTTTTGGTTTGGCTTTTTGCGAATACGAAGACGCTGCGGTGACGGATCTAGCAGTTGAGGGTCTCAATGGTATAGAGCTGGGCGACAGCCAATTGAAAGTCAAGAAGGTGTGCGTGGGGCCGGCACAGCCATCACAAATGAGTAAGTGCACACTGGTTGACTTTGCGGAGGTGGCCAATAAGCACTCTGCTACTCATACTCCGGTCGTTCAGCTTCTCAATATGGTTACATCAGAGGAATTGGTGGACGATGATGAGTTTGAAGAAATCATGAACCAGATCGTTGGAGAGCTGACGAAGCTGGGCGCTATGAAAGACCTCAAGATTCCGCGGCCTCTCATGGGTTCTCTGGGGCGAGATGGTGTTACAAACACCCAGTGTCCAGGTGTTGGCAAGGTGTATGTCAAGTACGAAGACGCCGAGCAAGCAGCGGATGTTGTCAAGCAGCTAGGTGGCAGAAGATTCTCTGATAGGACAGTGGTTGCCACGTTTTACAACGAGGATTGTTTTGACATGGATATTTTCTAGCCTCCATTGCCAGATGCTACCTACCTATTTACATAGTCCACTTAGCCATAGTTTAATGCCAACGTTTAGCTCAAGACACTAAATCAAAACTCATACATTCATACTAAATTGCCGTAGCATGCTAACCTATGCCCTTTTAAAGTCTACCTGATGAACTTAATTGGCACGCCCTTCCCGCCAACGCAGACGGTCAAGTTGGCCCTGATCTTAACCTTTCGGACGCTGCTAAACTCAGCGGGGGAGTCAATGTCCCTAAAGGTCTGTGCTAGTCTGGCAATGACATAAGAGGCCTCGGTGAGAGCCAGCTGCTGTCCGAGACAGATTCGTGGACCACCGTTGAAGGGAATGTAAGTCCAGGAAGGTGGCTTAGCCTCAGCCCATCGATCTGGTCGGAACTCCTCAGCGTCCTCACCCCAGACGCCCTTGTCTCGGTGAAGGGTGTATGGGTGGTAGAAAACTGGCTGGCCTTTCTTGACGACGATGGGACTTCGCTCGTCGACGCCGCCTCCTCGTGGCAACGTGGTGTCGCAGGTAGCCTCTCGCCAATTGATGGCCACGATAGGGAACAGACGCAGAGCCTCGTTGATGACCCACTTGAGGTAATCGCATCGTTTCAGCGAGGCAAAGTCGATCTTATCGGTGGAGTCGCCAAAATCAGCCAGAACAGCCGCACGCAGCTTGTGCCACTCCTGCTTGTGCTTCGCCAGCAATGCAAATGTGAGTCCGAGCAGAGAAGCCGTGGTGTCTCGTCCTGCAAGAAGAATATTCAGAGCCTGGTCTCGCAGCAGCACTGGGTCCTGAGTCTCCTTGCACAGTTCTCGGAGGAACACATAGGACTCGTCAGTCTTCTTTTCTGATCGGTGGTAGTCCAGGGCCTGGTCAACGTAGCCGTCGACAAACTTCTTACAGGTCTGCGCAGACTTGACCCAGTGGGGTGCCGTAACCAAAAAGTACAGGTTTTGCATCATGCTTCGGTTAAAGAGCCAGTCCTGTCCGGAGTTGAAGGCCTCGCCAAATTCAATAGCGGCTTTGGCCCGCTTCTCGCCGAGCTCTCGTCCCTCAGAAAGCGTGAAAGTTGACTCGCCAAACAAAAACTCAGTGGCAGTGTCGAGGGTTAGCTTGAAGAAGTAGTCCTGGATGTCAAAGAACTCGCCCTGGCTCTTGTGCTCGCAAATCTCCAGCAGTGAGTTGACGTGGTATTCGAGGTCCTTAATTCGGGATACTTGATCATGCACAAACTGAGGTCGCAGAATCGCTCGAGTGTGGGACCAGCCGGCGCCACTGAGGGTGAAGACACCGTCGCCCAGCAAGGGCTGGAAAATGTTGTATCGCTGGCCCAAGTCAAAGTCCTTGAATTGGGTCGCAAGAAGGGCTTTGATGTTTTCTGGCTCGATAGTGAAGTAGAGGAACGAGCCAACTGTCTCGGCCAGAAGAGTCTTCTTGTTCTCTGAAAACATTTCCATGCCCTGCTCGTGGACTTCGCTTCGCACCGCGGCCAGGAAAAACCGCCAGAGGTTGTAGGATCCAAAGGGAAAGCTGCATCGCGTGGCTGCTAGCTTGGCCTCTGGTGTTCGCTTAGTCTGGATTCTAAGCCAAATTATAAAGTAGATTTCCTTGATCCACAGGAAAACTGGCAGCGCCAGGAAAATTAGCGCGTAGTGCCACATGGCGAACGAATTGACAGCAATGGGCGATGATATAAGCCAATGACTGTGACTCAACTGTTGAGTCTTATTTAACCGGTTGGCTGACTCGGAGTCGCTATATTATCCGGACAGTAGAGGCGCACTCGTTTGTCGCACTGATGATTTTCAGTGTCACAACGTTGTAACGATGTTGAAGTGCTGGACAATAAAATCCAGATCAAAGGTGGGCATCGATCCTTTATATGTCTTAATCATGCGGAAGATCAATTTCACATGCGCGCGTGAAAACATGCCACGCGGGGTACCTGCAGGGCCACCCAACAAAAGGACTCTCGGAAGATTATTATGAGCAAGTTCCGTGATTGGCTGGAATTTTTTCCAGCAGAACTGTCAATGTGGAGATTACTGAAATATCGCTGGTGGGGTACTTAAATTGGCTTATATGTACGCGACTATAAATAATCGCTTGCATCGCCGACCGACCCATGTCCATGATCGCGTATATCGTGGAACGGTAGCTCTAGGCGTTAATGTAGTGTTAACATGTGCACACGAGAAGTTCATATCGTGGGGAAGCCCGGATCACCCCGTGCTCAAGGCTGATCAGTGTGGGTGCGAAATCGGCAAGGATCGCCAGCCCATGCGTGCCCAGTGAAATAGTCGCAGTTTTGTCGGCATCACATCGCGCTTGCTATTTGTGGAAGTAAAGTTTGAAACTCGCGTCATCACGCGTTTCACGTGACCGTTTGTGTAGCATGCCAACGAGCGCCAGCGTCTCAATTGAATGTGTTCATTAGTCGTCGTAGCGTAGAGGTGGGGCGAATTGAGGCGTCAGACGTCAGACAGCCTGATTGCGAATTCGGACTCCTAATGCGTCAAGGTGGTTCAAATGTGTCAGCAATCGATGAGCTCCCGGCGGAGCGGGCAGTTTCGGCGGCGGAAGCTCGGAAGTTTTCTCAGTTCCGGCGGAGATGGTACGGCTGCATCACACTCTGAGTCACGGTTGTTGAGCTCCTCCTTGAATAGATAGCCACGTAATCAACAGACAAGGTGTTTTTAACCGCGTTTAAACTGCCTTTTCCGTTATTCAAAATGGCGGGGTTCGGAGATGAACCCGTTGAGCGCTGTTGAGAACTAGCTCGCTTCTGATGCCGATTTCCTCAGCATCTCTGCCACCTGTGGATCAAAAGCGTGCCTCACTAGCATTTTGTACAGCTTGTCCGATAACCTGGCCACGAAGCTGATTGACAGCTTTATAATTTTCTTTCCCTGCAGAGGCGGGAACGACCGCAATAAGGCAATCGGACTGGAGCTCTGCAATAGCTCCTCTCGCATCAGGTTGAGCTGCGCAATGATAAACAAAATGTTCATATGCGAACCATACGCAAACATGAAATCCCACAGTACCAGCACCTCGCTCAGGCTAGGAGTGCAAGCTGAAAAGGTAAGAACTGACGCAAAGGCATACAGCTCTGCACTCAGAAACTTGGACATTAGGTACTCATAGAGCGTGGGATCAATGATTTCCAAGCACATGTCCACCAATTTGAGTCCCGTGTGAACTCCCTCCAGCGATGGCCGGATATACAGCGGACAGTCTCGCACCAAAAACGTCTCATATAGAAAATAAGCCTGTGCCTCTGATTTGGCAACGTAGAGGAAAGGAGCTACCAGCACGTTCATGCCCTGAACGTACAGGTTCGACCTGTCGTAGCTTGTCTTGCCATTCTCGATGCTCGCGCTCCAGGCGAACGAGTTGAGAACCCGAATCAGCGACTCCTCAGAAACTTTCTTTCGGAAATACGCGTCCGTCGCCAGCGTCCGGAACGTGTCATTTCGAATCTTGGTGTAAACGCTACACGGTCCTTTACGAACAAGCCTTAGGTACAGGCTTGATTTGACCGCGGGTGTCTGTAGAAGCACACTCCACACATATGCTCGATAGCTGCATTGTCCCTGTGTTAGCTTGGTCATAGAAGTGAGGACACTTACACCCGCCTGTATCGTTAGCCCGTCGACCAAAATCTGATAGCGCAACTGCGTAATGGCTGACTTCTGAATCATTGGAGGTTTGAGCAGCAGGGTTTCTATGGCATCCCGCTTACGCGGACTGGAATCCCGCTTGCGTTCTTCCTCCATGTTGGCATTCATTTAGCTTTGATGGCCAAGTCATAACATCCCTGAATGAGTGGAGTGGTGGGTGACCACTTTCGCGTATGCGAGCCGGAGAAGGTCTATACGGTGCACGATCCCGAGAAACCAGGAGACCTGAGGGTAATATAGATTTTGGGGCGAGATTAGAAGCACTGACCACTGTGAAACAACTCCTGTAGTCTAACATTATATGTACTGAATCTAGTTTCCTCCGAGCTTACCTTATCAGTTTTCAGCCTCTCAGACAACCCCACATTACTTGTTTACTTCTTACCGTTCTAGCCGCCCCGACCACACAGACGTCATAGTTTCGCTTGGCTATAGAATCACATGTTATCACATGCCCCTAGGATTTGAATGTGATCACACTTAGCGTGGCAATACAGCAGCGAGTCAGGTTCGGATGAGCGAGCTGCATTCCTCAGAGAAAACTGCCAGGAGTATACTCTGTGAGTAGTCTATATCTATACATTTACTCGTGATGCGAAGCCTGTGATGACTACAGCTCCTGGATGAGAGCGGTGAAACTAAAAGGCTGGTACTGGTATCCTTCGCCCTCGAAGAACTTTGACATAGCCTCGACCCAGTGCAGACGCAGTGAATGGAGCATAGCGGAAGTGCCCTCCATCAACACCAGAATCACCACTGTGAAGGTGAACCACATGCCAAACAGCACCACAGTCATGAAGATTCCGCTGATTCCGGTCGAGCCGAAGGAACCCTGGATAGTCATGGACCACAGCACCGACGACAGCTGATTGTGGGCTAACGACAGCGCCCATAGACGGAGGTACGAGGCGGTATGCGACACACAATTTAGACAGAACTCAATCGTGTGAATGACCTGATGGATCATGACGTCGCCAAACTCAAAGGGACCTTGGCCGTGGCCGCCGTGGCCCTCTTCTCTGTCGCCGCTGTGGTGAGGCTCGTCCTCAATCTCAAACTCGTGAAGAGATTGGTCGAAGTCCTCGTCCAGCGCACTGAGCTCGTCCATCTCTCGTGAATCATGCAAATTCTGGTATCCCTGGCCCCGAGCCTTGTTGTGCTCCCATCGCAGGTACAGTGGCTTCATTAGCAGCAGCCACGGGACACACACCAGAGCCACCAGCAGCAAAACGTGCTGTACAAACCACTGGCCTTTGTAGAGCGGGACATCAATGTTGCCTGGGGATAAGAACATGTTGATGAGCATGTTGAGCAGTCCTGGTGGCTGCTCACCAATCTTTATCCAGTTGACGCACCACTTGTAGATGATGGCCAGCGACAGGTAGCCAAAGATGCTCTGCATGAACAACAGCCCGGGTATAAAGTTGCCAATGATATCGATCTTTGAGTTGAAGTACTTGTAGTTGAGGTAGGAGAAACACAAGCTGTAGGTCATGTGCGTGAAGCCCATAAGTACCGACATTTTCATCTTGTATGAGTTTGTGAAGATCAGGTTGTTTTCTGTGCCGTGCCACGCGGGGTCGATACCAAAGGGATACACGCCGGTTTGAACGCCCTCAATAGTATCGCCTTCGTTCCAGTGCTCCGGCCATTTCCAGCGCGAGCTGAACACCGTCATGGACTTTGAGAAAATGTCGTTGTACATGAACCCGGTGTATATAGAAAACAATCCCATTAGCAGCAAAACGTACCTGCCTGAAAATGCCATGTCGAAGATCTCGCCGCGCTTCATGTAACCTATGCGTCGCTCGTACAGTACCATCGCGGCCGCCGCGAGTGTGAGAACAATGCCGTGGCCTACGTCACCAAACATGATGGCAAACATGAACGGGAACGTCACCACAGTAGCCAGACCTGGGTTCACTTCTTTGTATGTCGCGATGCCGTACACGTCGACAATGTTCTGGAACGCCGCCGTGAACTTGTTGGTTCTGAAGTACGTCGGTGGCGTCCGGTTCGTATGCAGTTCGTTCACCACCGAGGACACGTGCACGCCAGCCTGTTCCGTGATTTCCCGTAAGGCGCTCTTGATCTGTGGAATGTCATCTTTCGGGACCCAGCCCTCGCCAATCAGACACTTTCTCGTTTGGTCGTAGTTGAACAAGTTCAACGCGCCGTAAATTGCCTTCTCCTTGCGTATTATCAGCATCCACGAGGACAATTGCTCAGAGATCAGCTGGAGCTCGGTGTGCAGAGCAACCCAGGTGTTGTTGATGACGGCACTCAATTCCTCTATCTTGCCGTTGACCTCTGATACCTGCTCCTGTCGCCTGTGGAAGTTGTCTTCCACAAAGAACAACGAGGCATCTAGCGACTCGGCAATCTTCTTGATCTTCCTCGTCACGCTCTCGCCGTGGCCAAACACTATAAATACATCCTTCAAAACCTTTTCGTTAGTCTTTGCGTCCTGCATGGGCTCATCAATAGCAAAGTGGTTCATCAGAAGGTTTCCTCGAAGCGCTCGCCATAAAATCCTCTCCAACAAACTGGTCTTTGTCCTCGTGATCACTCCAGCCACAAATTTCACATTCAGTGCAGCCAGGTTGCTCGTACGGGTCTCGCCTTCCACTGCCTCCAAGACTCCCTCCTCCAACGCACTATCCTGCAGTAGCGGCGCGTCGTCGTCGTCCAGCTCAAAGTCCAGTGAGTCTCTATCCTGCATCTTTGTCGCCTGGTCGAAAAATTGACTGCATCCAAGTAGAACCTGTCGATTCTCCATCAACTTCTGCCGGCGGTCCACCATTTCCTCGTACGAAGTCGACAAGTGCGACACTCTCTGCTCTAGACTTCTAACCTTGTCAACGAGAATTTCAATCTCATTAGCAGTGGGCGCTAATCCATAGCCCTCCTGCTGCGGAATCCCGGGTATAGTTATGTTGTACTTCAGAATTTCCTTCTCAAAATACCTTAGCTGTCTCTCCACACTGTCTAGCCCACGGATCTCCTTGACAAAAGACCGCTGGAACGCATTTACGCTGGCGTTCAACTATATTAGCCAGCCCCCAGCCAATTGCTTACATCTCGCAGTTGAATAATCCCCAGCTCTCCAAGCGCAGCCACCACCTTGCGACCAATCTCCGTCGCAATATAAAGCTGTACAAGCGACATATCCGCAGAGCCTATGTTAGTACAAATTGTTTCGTTTAATACTCACGAAATATCGCTTCTCTGCTCTCCATGCTGAAACGTATCTGTATCGTGGTCAGTTCAGTTGTTATCGGTCACGTGTCAGCCACCCGGATAATGTAGGTAGGGTAACCTCATCATCCAAGTTCGCCAAGGTGAATTAGGAAGTCATAGCACCGCAAGCGTCAACGGCATGGACGGGCACTCTATCATTAAGACACCTACAAGTATAGTCATACCATCGCCTACGCTAATCTAATCGCCTTCTACGGCTGATTTTAGTAACTACGCGCGTTGACGTCACTCACGTGACTCGACGCATCACATAAGCGATGGGACTATACACAGCCACCACTTCAATATGCTGTAATGGAGGAACGATACCTATTTAGTGACTGGAGCGTTGCTCGAGACATTTGCCGCGAGCCCGGGTGTCGTTTGGTAACGGAGCGGGAGGAGATCAGCGGCTTTGAAGCGTATATTGTTGAGCAATGGATTCTTGAGAGGAAGCTCAACACATCTATTGCCGCCTACACAGGCAATCCATCGCATAAGCTGTATGTCAGCGTTATCTCTATACCGAAAGATCTTGGATCGCGATCTTCCAAGACGCAGGAGTATTTCGATGAGCTGGTTAAATTGCATTTACGACCAAAGCAGACCGACTCAGGGACTATTTTCGTCACCAACCTGTCTTCTTTTCCCGCCAATTTGAAGCTGGTTCCGGTCCCGGAAGGAGACGTTCGCAAAGCGTGGAATCTATTTTACGCCAATGAAAACCTGAGAAGAGCCGGATGTGGCGGAAGATTAGTGTTGTCTATATGTGAGCCCGCAGCCTCCTGTGGAGACAAGTTTGTGCAGCTGTTCAAGACAAATGACAAGGTTCCCATCACATTTGCCGTTCGCGAGATGGTTCTTCTCATGCAAATTGGCCTCTTCTACTGCAACCTCCTCAAGCCAGGCCAAGTTGATGGTCTGCTGTGCAACGAGACTTTGAATGCTATCAAGTTATGGTGGGACAAGTGGGGAATGCTGAGGTACCACCAGAAACCGAGTGAAGGCTTTGGTCCTACGACAGTGGCCGCCATTATTGGCTTCACCATGGGTGTAAGGAACAGGCTGGCTGCCTTGTTGAACTACAAGACTCCTAAGGACCCCTTTGACGCTGAGTACTTTGTCGAGACACTCAGACAATTCCAAAAACATGAGCATTTACCCCGAACGCTGCGCCTGGACGAACAGACAATTGAGCGGCTCTATGTCCTCACAAACAAGACGTCCAACACTGACTTTTTCGGTATCGTCAAGAGCACCATGAAGGAAGTCTCTGGTAAGCAGGTTCAGACGATCTCGGACTGCGAAACTACAGACCTTGAAAAGCTCAGAAACTACCTGCAGGGTAATAGGGCACGCTACCTTTGGCTAGGCAAGGGTTCCATGCGCGATATTGAAGACACATGCGAGCCTAACGCTAGCACAGGCATCCCGCAGAAATCGCTCTCCCCTAGCGAACTCAACGCCAATAAGGGCGATCTCAAACGGGCCATGATGAGGACGATGATTCCGGTGAAGCATAAGGAGGAGCCCAGAAAGCCCAAGCGGCCCGACTACTACGAAGATGAGCTTTCACGAACCAACACAGACGACGAGTTCAAGCGAAAAGGAAAGCTAAAGCTAAGAAAGTATGTCGTGCGTTCAGGCATTGCCACGCCGCGGGAAACCTCCCCCGAGCCCGTCGCCAGAGAGTCTCGTATCGACGACGAGCTGGCAGTGGCCTACATTAGCGAAGACGAACAGCCTCATCCACAGTCGCAGAGAAATAGCATTGTCCTGGACTCTTCCTGTCCCTGGACAGAACTTGGCCTCAGAACACACAAGTCGTGCGAGGATCTTTGCGAACTCAGCGCCGCGGAGTCGCGTATGGCCACGTTCCAGCTAAGGCGGCAGCATAGCTTCAGCCAGATCTCGCACGTGATTCTCCGCTGGTCTCTGCCGTTCGAGCATCCGCCTCAGCCAATGGTCAAAATGAGCAGAGAGGCCTGTGTTTTCTACACGCGGCTGTCGAACGAAGTCCAGGCGATGGAAAGCATATCCATGACGTACGACACGGCCCTGACTGCGCTTCAGCGCCAGCTGGAAGGAGATCTCATTGCCACGGACTCTATTGCTCAGCAGCTTCAGAAAACGAAAAACA